>CAUYPK010138079.1:0-16982 GCA_963574355.1 Loris lydekkerianus
CCTTGCTGGCTCCCTGTATCCTCAAAGGGATGATCATAGGCAGATCCCACCGGCCAGAGATGTCTGGAGTCTTGTCTCCCCAGATTCCCCGTGCCCAGTTGCAGGGAAGCTGTTACTCAGCCGCCATCTTTAATCCAAATCAATATTAGAAACCTTTTTAAAGAATGCTTTAAAATTTCTTATTTAAATGTTCATAACTAGGAAGACGATCAAATTTAAATTTTTATGATTTTTCACATCATTGAAAGATATTTCAGTATTCTGTTTATTGATTGTGATGGTGAGTCTGGCTTTTGACTTTTCTGGGGGGGGGGGGATGATGCTAAAAAAAAAAAGAAAAATATGCAGGGTAATTTTCTTGGGTATGTTTACAGCTTCAAAGGAAGTGGTTGACCTTGAAATGTGATCATTTTTTGAGGAACTTGAGTTTATCTACTGCTATCTAAAAAATAATCAGCCCAGTTCTCTTGCCTCCGCCTCCCAGTAGCTGGGACCATAGGCACCTGCCACAATGCCTGGCTACTTGTTGCAGTTTGGCTGGGGCTGGGTTTGAAGCCTCCACCCTCAGTATATGGGGCTGGCGCCCTACTCACTGAGCCACAGGTGCTGCCCTAGTTCTATGAATTTTAACACATGTATGAATTCATGTAACCACTACCACAACTGGAATACAGAACATTCCTTCATCCCCTAAAACTCTTTCATACTATTCCTATGTAGTCATGACCTATCCTTATCCCTATACTTTGGCAACCACTGAGATGTTCTCCATCACTATAGTTTTCTTTTTTCCAGAATGTCATAGACAAAATAACATAGAACATAACCTTTTGAAATTTGCTTCTTTCACTCAACAGAATACCATTAGAAATTCTTTGAAGTACTTGTGTCCATCAGTCATTGTTTCTTTTTTTGCTGTTGATTGAAATTTTGTGGTATTTGTATGTTATTTCTGATCTGATAGATAAGCTAGTACTGAAGTTTGAATTGGTTATCTTTAAACCTCAAACATTTTTCATATCAGTTGATAGTAAATATTTTGAACTGGAATTTTTGTCTGTATTTTCAGTTTCTGCACTTTCACCAAGTTATCATTAAGTCATCCTGTGACTCTACCTGCTGTTCAGCACTTGCTCTTGAGCAGCTTTCTTTGCTTTTATCATCTCAACGAGTTCCTCGTATCATTCCATGCAGTCTTCCTTTGCTCTTCCAGGCACTGCTTCTGCTATTTTCTCCCCTGTTTCAGGTGTATTTATTGGGTATGTTTTCAAAGCTTGTTAGAAAAGTTTCTGTTCTTCTGTTGTTTGAGGGGGGTGAAGTGTGTGCATGGACCTTCAAATCATTGCGAAGGTTTTTCATTGTTCAGCTTGAGGCATGACTCTATGTTCTTTTAAAAATTGATCAAAAAGCCTTTTTGTTTATGTCATCTTTTAGATGAGGGTCAAGTTTTTAAAGACTCTTTGCTTTGCCAGTAACATCATCGGTGGTTGTTTTGATTCCAGAAGCAGAATGTATGTTCATGTACGTAGTTGAATTTATTCTGGCAGGGAAGAGATTCACAGCTCTAACTAATAATTAATTGTAGATCATCTTCTGACCAATTTTTATTGCCATTTCCTCCACCAGTTGATTTCTCTGCATTGTTAGATGCTTGTCACATATGAGCCTCAGCTTCCTATTTTTCTTTTCTAATTTGCTCACTTATTCCTTTTCATTTCCCTTTTTCTCTTTTTGTTTTTTCGAGACAGTCTCACTTTGTCGTTCTCAATAGAGTACAGTGGCATCATAGTTCACAGAAACCTCAAACTCTTGGGCTCAATGGATCCTCTTGCCTCAGTTTCCCAAGTAGCTGGGACTACAGGCTCCTGCCGCAATGCCTGACTAGTTTTTCTGTTTTAGTAGAGATGTGGGTCTCGCTCTTGTTCAGG
Source organism: Loris lydekkerianus (assembly GCA_963574355.1). Classification (NCBI taxonomy): domain Eukaryota; kingdom Metazoa; phylum Chordata; class Mammalia; order Primates; family Lorisidae; genus Loris; species Loris lydekkerianus. The sequence continues at coordinate 1,929 of CAUYPK010138079.1, forward strand.
CTGGTCTTGAACTCCTGAGAGTAAGTGATCCACCCACCTCGGCCTCCCAGAGTGCTAGGATTACAGCTGTGAGTCACTGCACCCAACTTAATTTGCTCATTTATTTCATCTGTTTTTCCAGAGCAGACATTCCTATTTCTTTTGTGATTATGTGAATGTTTCATTCAAGTACCATAAGCCGATCACAAAGTTTTTCTACTTCTATCATTTTAACCCACTGTGCCTCATTGTCAGAAAAGTGATTCCAGGTCTTGTATGTATTTTTAAGTTTTTGCCTTTCTTTTTTTTTTTTGAGACAGAGCCTCAAGCTGTTGCCCTGGGTAGAGTGCCTAGCATCACAGCTCACAGCAACCTCAAACTCCTGGGCTTAAGCAATTCTCTTGCCTCAGCCTCGCAAGTAGCTGGGACTACAGGCGCCCACCACAACGTCTGGCTATTTTGTTGTTGTAGTTGTCATTGCTGTTTGGCGAGCCCAGGCTGGATTTGAACCCACCAGCTCTGTGTATGTGGCCAGTGCCTTAGCCGCTTGAGCTACAGGTGCTGAGCCTTTTTTTTTTTTTTTTTAAAGGAATGGGGTCTTGCTATGTTGCCTAGGCAGGAAGGCACAAACACCTTGGAAATTCTGGGCTTAAGCCATCCTCCTGCCTTAGCTTCCCAAGTAGCTAGGACTACAGCTGTCTGGCTTATAGTTCTTTTTATTTATTTATTTATTTTTAATTTTTAAATTTCTTATATTTTGAATACAGAGTTTCACTCCATTGCCCTGGGTAGAGTGCTGTGGCATTATAGCTCACAGCAACCTCAAACAATTAGGCTCAAGCAATCCTCTTGCCTCAGCCTCCTGAGTAGCTGGGACTACAGCTGCCCATCACCATGCTGGGCTAGTTTTTCTATTTTTAGTAGAGATGGGGTCTCACTCTTGCACAGGCTGGTCTTGAACTCCTGAGCTCAAGCAGTCCACCCACCTTTCTAGGATTACAAGTGAGCAACTGTGCCTGGCCTATAGTTCCTTTTGAATGTTTTCTTTTTCTGATGTCTTTTTCCTTCTTCACCAATAATGCTTGTTGTGTAACTTCCCCTTCTTTCTCCTTAGCTAACTGAGCAGCTTTTAATTCAGCTTGTCTTTATTTTTCTTTAGCTTCTTGCTCCTTCCGTTTTGCTGCTGTGTTGTTTTTAAATTGTGAACATTTTTTCAGTTCAGTTCAGTGATTTGCATATATAACTAAGCAAGGCAATTATAGTGTTCTCACTGCTCTGGCAGTTCTGGTTATTTTATTGGGCTAGCGGTTTTTAAAGGCAAAATTTGAGATAGAAGAAACTATTTTCCTAGATTGTAATATAAAGTGCATTATGATCTTTCTTAATGTCAGTGCCAGTGACCTGATGGAATTTTCTTTTCTTTTATTCCAAGCCTGTCCCACCTTGACTTTCTGGTCCACTAGTAACAGACACCTCTCTTCCCATAATCTGTTTTAATGTGCTTGTTTCTGGAATGCCTACCTTCATTTACAATAGTCTGTTCATTTTGACATATATATATATAATCTTTGCAATGTAAATTTAGTTTGATCTTGAGATCTTGAGAGTTAATTCCTTTCTTATTTGATAAGATTTAATGGGGTTTTTTTCTTGTTTTTTTTTTTTTTTTCTTGAGACAGAGTCTCACTTTGTTGCCCTCAGTAGAGTGCTATGGCGTCAATGCTCACAGCAACCTCAAACTCTTGGACTCAAGCGATTCTCTTGCCTCAGCCTCCCAAGTAGCTGGGACTACAGGTGCCCACCACAACGCCTGACTATTTTTTTTTTTTTTTTTTTTTTTAGAGACAAGGTCTCGCTCTGACTCAGGCTGGTCTCAAACCTGTGAGCTCAGGCAATCTGCCCGCCTCGGCCTCCCAGAGTGCTAGGATTACAGGCGTGAGCCACTGCCCCGGCTAAGATTTAATGGTTTTATTGTTCCCCTGCTGTTGAAAATCTAGGGGAAGCCTCTGGTTAATTGTATGTTTTGGCAAGAAAACAGTAGTAATTTTATGAATATCAACTGGATAAATCTATACCCTGTCACAAATAGAAATAATGGGTTAACAGTAGTAAGAATGGAGTGTGCTACAAAATCAAAGAACAATAAATAATTTATCATTTATTAGTAGGCATATATTGTTTGTTTGTTTTCTTTTTTGAAACAAGGCCTCATAGGCTGGAGTGTAGTGGACCAATCATAGCTCATCGTAACCTTAAGAAGTCCTGGGCTCAAGCTATCCTTGTGTTTTAGCCTCTTACGTACCTGGGATTATAAGCATGTGCTACCAGCTAATTTTTAAATTTTTTGTAGACAATAGGGTCTTGTATTTTTTTTTTTTTTTTTTTGGCCGGGCCAGGTTTGAACCCTCCACCTCCGGTATATGGGGCCAGCGCCCTACTCCTTTGAGCCACAGGCGCTGCCCAGGGGGTCTTGTATTTTGCCCAGGCTTGTCTTGAACTCTGGCCTTAAGCAGTCCTCTCACTTCAGCCTCCCAAAGTACTGAGATTACTGGTGTGAACCATTGTCCTTGACTTATATTAAATTTTGAAGAACAAAGAAAACTTTGCTCAGTTTTCTCTGATAATTCACCTAGTAATACAAGTTAGAGAATTACATTTGTAACTTAACATTTGCTGAAATTTTAGACTTCTGGCTCAGCACCCAAAGTTCAGTGAATAGGGCGCTGGCCACATATATGGAGGCTGGTGGGTTCGAGCCTGGACTTGCTAAACAGAAATGACAACTGCAACCAAAAAATAGTTGGATGTTGTGGCGGGCACCTGTAGTCCCAGCTACTTGGGAGGCTGAGGCAAGAGAATTGCTTAAGCTTAAGAGTTGGAGGTTGCTGTGAGCTGTGATGCCACAGCACTCTATCAAGGGTTACATAGTGAGACTCTGTCTCAAAAAACAAAACAAAACAAAAAAGATTTATACTTTCATTTTCTTTTCTTTTCCCTCTTTTTTTTTTTGAGACAGAGTCTCACTATGTTGCCCTCAGTAGAGTGCCATGGTGTCACAGCTCACAGCAGCCTCAAACTCTTGGGCTCAAGTGATTCTCTTGCCTTAGCCTCCCAAGTAGCTGGGACTACAGGCAACCGCCACAACACCCAGCTATTTTTTTTTCCAGTTGTTATTGTTGTTTATCTGGCCCAGGCAGGGTTTGAACCTGCCACTCTCGGTGTATGTGGCTGGTGTTGTAACCACTGTGTTATGGGCGCCGAGCCTATACTTTCATTTTCTAAAATAAATGACTTGGATTAATTTCTGACTTTCATACTTAACTATATTATTTTATGATTTGAGTTCTTTCAATTAGGTCTAATCCCCATTTTAATAGGAACATTAGCAGAAAAGCCAAACAGGGAAAATCTCTGTCAGTAAAGAATGGCTTTGCTTTCTATTTGGTTGTAATTAAAATAATTTTTCATGTGGATTGTTTTGGGATATCATTAAACATATTTGCCTCTGTAGATTAAAAGCAATACATACCCACTCCTCTCTTGTCTTTCTCCTTAGATTTTAACATTTGAGACCAAGAACCCATCGGAATTAGCAGAACGCTTGCGCTCTGTGTGTGGGAATCAGAGCAATGCCTATGCCCGCCTGCTAGAATACCGCCTGAATGCCTTGCGAGGACTGTGGAACGCCCAGCGCCAGCTGGCCTTGGAAGAACAGCATGAAAGGGAAAGTTCGGGTGATGAGGAAACTTTGGCTCTGCTCAAACGCCAGGGCTTGTTGCAGCAACCCGAGCAAGCACCCTTTACGTCAAGGATGGGGCTCCTGCTGGTCTTCCCCCTTATTCAGTCCCAGAGTAGAACAGACCCCTCTCTCTGTAACATAACTGCTGAGGTGCTATTGAACTGCCTTCGCGACTGCCAGCCTTTGAGTTTAACCAAGGAGCCTGCTGACTGTCTCAATGGAATTGAAACTTTGCTGTGCTCTTGGTTAGAGGAGACTTCTGACATAGGCCGACACATCCCACATAAGCAAAAAGAAAATGCTGCTGCTGCCCTGGTGGCTTTGGCATGCGCTAGGTAGGTTGGTGAGTAAGTAAGAGGTCAAGTATATTTGATGGAAATCTTACCCTTCAGAAGTCCTTCTTTGTTTTCACTATTGAATTTCACAGCTTTGACAATGCATAAAATACTTTTACCAAAAGTTGGCACCAGGCACCTGAGCCAGAACCCAAGTTCAAGTTTTCCCTTTCTGCCATGATAATAGCTGAGAAGGGAGAATCAACCATTGCCGTATCAGTTAACCCTTAGTCGGTTAGTATTTTACAGAAGGTATTTTGTATTTCTTCTGGGAGGATGGCTCAAGATCTGTAGAACTTTTAATTTTTTCTGGATATTATGTCTGTATTTCTTCTGGGAGGATGGTTCAAGATCTGTAGAACTTTTAATTTTTTTTGTATCTGTTTCAAAGAAGTACATCAGTAAGCTAGTGGACTATTACTCACATGGACTCATAAACCTTAGTCACAAATTATATTTCTGGACTTGCTTTCATCAATTTAATTAAAAGATCTCTCAGTGTATATCCAGATTTAATAATGTGCTGTCCTTCATGTGTAAGTTGCTGTCACTGATCTACTGTCAGCGGGAAATGTGCTTGGAGTTGCTTTTCCAGGAAAGGATTTATACATTCTTCCACCCAGTGACCTACGTGATCACTGGCATCTACTTGTGAGAAAGAAGGTTCATTACTCATGTTTTCCTCAAAGCTAATTGTCTAGAGACCAATTAGAACCACTGTCTGACAAATTAATGTCACTATCTGTTCTTCTTCCTTAGAATTTTTTCTTTAGCTGGCATCTTCCCTTTTTTAGCCACATCCATGTGGGGAAATTTTTCCTAGAGAATTATGTTCTTAGATATAAGGCTGCTTCTCCTATTTTCTCTTTATGGTTTTGAGGTTTACCCTCAAATGATTGAATCTTAAGGTTTTCTTGTGTGTGTGTGTTTTTTTTTAAGAGACAAAGTCTCACTTTATTGCTCTTAGTAGAGTACCATGGAGACCCAGCTCACAGCAACCTCCAACTCCTGGGCTTAGGCGATTCTGTTGTCTCAGTCACCCAAGTAGCTTGGACTTACAGGCACCTGCCACAATCCCCGGTTGTTTTTTGTTTGCAGTTTGGCTGGGGCCGGGTTTGAACCTGCCACCCTTGGTATATGGGGCCAGCGCCCTGCCCAGTGAGCCACAGACGCTGCCGGTTTTTGTTGAGGTTGATGCTCTCAAAGACAAAACAACTCTTCCAAAAAGCTATTATGATGTTTACTCATTTAACCATCGAGTTATTATTGGACATCTCTGATGTAGAGGGACCTTGCTAAGTCTTAGGGATATAGTGATTCAAGATCTCTTACCTTATTGAGCTTACAGTTGAAAAAAGTCAAGGTACTTCATTCTGTAAAACCTTATTGCTCCACTTACCACATGGAAGGCATTTTTCCAGCAGTAAGCAGGCAGGCAATCTCTAAATTGCAAAATTTACATGAGAGTGAGGGAGACAGAGAGTGACCAATACATGGAAAAGATCATTTCAGAAAGGTGTATTCACTACAGGAAAAGAAACCAAGACGCTTTGATAGAGAATGGCTGCATGGAGGTGGGGGCAGCATTAGCTATAGGTGCCAGGCAAGGCCTTCCTAAAGAGGCAATACTTGAACTGAGAACTAGATGATGAGAAAGACCCAGCAGCAGGGAGTTCCATCAAAAAGGAATAGAAAGTGGCCATACTCTGATGTTTATGCTGTGTTTAGGGTATCTGAGGGACAGCAAAGTGGCAGAGTAGCTGGAAGGAGGTGACAGCAGGGAAGTGGCAGTCATGAGGTTGGCAGGGTCCAGATCATGTAGAGGCTTATGAGCCATGGAAGGAGTATACAGTTTACTCTTCATATCTGATTGTATTTGGTAGGTAATAATTCCTTATAGTTGTTGTTGTTTCAAGACAGAATCTCACTCTGTTGCACCCCAAGCTAGAGTGCCATCGTGTCATAGCTCACAGCACCCTCAAACTCCTGGGCTCAAGGAATCCTCTTGCCTCAGCCTCCTGAGTAGCTGGGACTACAGCTGCCCATCGCCATTCCTGGTTACTTTTTCTAATTTTAGTAAAGACAGGGTCTCACTCTTGGTGAGGCTGATCTCGAACTTCTCAGCTCAAATAATCTATCCACCTCAGCTTCTCAGAGTGCTAGGATTACAGCCGTGAGATACCATGCCTGGCCATATAGTTGGTTAATGGTTCTAACTTTCCCAAATGCTAAAGCTTTTGCCTCTTTATTTTAACCTCGCTGTTCCCCAGGGAGGTATCCCTATTGGACAGATGAAGAAGCAAAACTCCATAGGAGTTAAGTGACAAGACTGAGACTGTACAGCTGGCAAGTAGCAGAGCCAGGTTTCAGAACCCATGTGTCCTGATTCCAACTTGTGCTTTTTTATCCTTGATCTGCTGCCTCCCTGCCTTCTACTTTTCTTTTGGTGTTTATTCTTTGAACATTTAAGATAGTGAAAGGGGAAATTAGAGGAAGACTCCAGGCCTCCTTGGTCCTGCTTTAGGTATTCCATTTCTTTTGGGGCTTAGGCATATGATACCTAGCAATTAAAGCCTTGGCTAAGAGAATAAGGCAGTGGGTGAAGTAGGCCTATTGATACAGGCGATCATTTAGTGCAGGAAGTGTTCTTGTGGTGATTTATTCTTGGAATGTGGCCAGGTAAGTCTTGTGCATCTTAAAAGCAATTTCCTTTAGGTCCTGCTGACCATATTACAAACTTCTCAGAGCCTCAAGCCTTGAGCCTTGGGAACCCAAAGGAATTCAGGTAGTGGTAAGCTCTACCAATATTACAATTAGGTTTCCTAGCAGGAGGATGCAGAATGAACCCCTCTCGACCCAAAGTATTAATTATTTGAATGTATTCCTTTTAGCCATATTTAATGTGATAGGGTTTAGTGACCTGTTATTTGAAATGGATGAACTTAACAAAGATTTAAAACTCAAGCCTGGAAATACTGTTAGATTCTAAATATAACATTGTCAAACAAAAGATCTCTAGACTAGAGGGTAACTCGGTAATGAAAACAGTATCCAAAAATAATAGCACACGTTCTTTGTGCTTGAGCCTTAAGTTTTGAACTTTGGTGTTATGGGAAAATTGTTTACCTTTCCAAATGCAAGAAGAACATCTTCATATGATTCATATTGGTATAGTGCCACTCTCATAGTAATTTTTGATATGAGCCAGTCGTCATAGGTAAGAATCAAGTACATTTTGTACAGTACATCTTTTGATCAGCAAAAGCAGATGGGCACATTTTGGAACCTCATGTGATTAATAAAAGTACCTACATTTTTTTACTTTCAATGTTGATGATTTTCTGCTCTTTCTTTTTATTTTTAGGGGATCATTGAAAACTTTTGTCCATACAGTCCATCTATTACAGAAACAAACTGATCTAGGATCCCTGCCTGTAGCTGACATACTGTATAGGTAAGTTGTAACTTTGGATACTAAAAGTTTCTTCCAAACAAGGCAGATTTCTGAGTAAAGCCTCTTTTAATAATTAGATTGCTAATGATCAATTAATGATCTTTTTTAAAGAATGGAATCATACTTGCTTTCTTAATTAAGAATTGTCTTGTCTTTCCTTCTTTGAAAATATTTCTAGACCATTTCATTCTTTTTAATTTTTGTATCTTAAAATAATGCAATAGTTTATAATGAACTCTTATAATTTTGAGATAATATATTAATTAAGGTATAAAGAAAAAAGTGAAAATCATTCATAATCTCATTACCCAAAGATAACTACTTCTAATGTTTTGGTACATATATGCTTCCTAATTCACATTCCTGTCTCTATCTTGCTCTTATATACAAGTGTATGTGTTAAACATGTATGTTTCGCACACAGATATAATTTTATTATAACATTTTTATAAGCACTGCTTTGTAATTTTTTTCATTTAAAATTATCATGAATATTTTTTCAGATGTATAATATTTGTATAAAGTAGTATACATTTTAGTTTTAAGATTTTAGTTTGTGGGGTGGCACCCCTAGCTCAGTGGGTGGGGCACCAGCCACATGCACCCAGTCTGGCAGGTTTGAACCTGGCTCAGGCCTGCTAAACAACAATGGCAACTGCAACAACAACAACAACAACAAAATAGCCAGGTGTGTGGCAGGTGCCTGTAGTCCCAGCTACTAAGACTAAGGCAAGAGATTGCTGAAGCCCAAGAGTTTGAGGTTGCTATGAGCTATGACGCCACGGTACTCTACCCAGGGCGACAGGTTGAGACTGTCTCAAAAAAAAAAAAACTCTTTAGTTTGTGCTCTTTGAGGTGGTAGGTATACTTTTAATTCTTGCTGAAATGCATAGTCTCAGTGTCATTGCAATTCTTCTTCTCCCCCTTATAGGCTATTGCTTTTGGAAGGGGGGCCTGGATCCCCCTCCTGTTTGCTTGGGGGCAAGCACATAGTATCTTGGGGGTATGAAGACATGTTGCCCGCTCCAGATAGTAACACTGGCTCCAGTTCTGAAAATAAAGGTAATGTAAAGGTTTTCATTCTGTGATTGATTGTAAGATGTAAATATAATGGTTTTAGATCATTGTGGTAAAAGCTTTAAATATAACTCTGTGTGTTCTTTTTAATTAAAAGCCCAAGATTTCTATACAGTCTGCTCATTGTCTGCTTTATCAGTAAAAGTATAAAGCTGATACTCGGTGAGGTAAGAAAATGCGTAGGCTTTATTATTGCAAGGAAAAGGTATCATCTAGGTATGTGGGCTTGGGTATGAAACCCTTAAGTTGAATTTTTTTGTTTCTAATAGAGTATCAGGTCTTGCTGCTTGATACTATTTCTTTTAGTAATTCATTGTGTATATTAATGAACCCTCCTCTCCTAAAAGCAAAAAATGAGGAGGTTCAAGGGAGCATGAATCCATTAGTATCTCCTTTAAATAAAGTAGGCTGGTTTGAAATGTTTTCACATAGGTTTAAAGCATTAAATGTCAGCTTATTATATTATCTCAACAAAAATGGCAAAAGTTCTCTTAACTAACTTGCTAGAGGAATTAGGCCTCTCCATTTGCTTAATAAAATATACAAGCCAGTGCCATGACCCACTGAACCCACGGGGCTAGTCGGCGCTTCTTGGCACATCTGTGCACTGCCACTCCTGCTAGCAGAGTTGCATGTTTGCCAAGAGTCAGCCAGCCTTGCTCCCAGGCTGGTTTGTTATTTTTATTAGTACTTGTTATTGTGATTATATCATTAAATATTACATACGTGATGAAATAGGAATGAAGGAAAAAAAAAAAACACCCAAAGAAATTTTTTCCATAAAAAAGCTGAATGTTTTAGAAAGACTCAGTCTCTAAGAAACTGGTGTTTTTCAGGTGTGGCATTGAGACCCTATTCTGCCCACTCCTTCCTTTTCTATCTTCTTTGGGGCAACTCTTAGGGCTTGAAGCAGAATCTAAGCAATAGACTACCTTGCACCTCTTAGCCCAGGGGCTGCACCTTCTCATGGTCCACCACTTCTTCTGGACAGTTGCATGAGAGTGCTAAAAGAAAAGGCAGAACTTGTAGATATGATTTATTCCCTCTCCTGACTCAACCAGAGTTAGCAGAAGAAGCAGAATGCCTGTAGTACTCGAGAAGTTCTCAGATATTGTAGGCTATAGACTTACATCTTGGCTGGGCACGGTATCTCACACCTATAATCCTAGCATTCTGGGAGGCCAAGGTGGGTGGATTGCCTGAGCAAAAGCAAGACCTTGTCTCTAGTAAAAATAACAAAAAAACTAGCTGGGCATCGTGGTGGGTTCCTGAGGCTGGGGCAAGAGGACTGCTTGAGTCCAGGAGTTTGAGGTTTCCGTAAGCTATGATGATACCACAGCACTTTACCCAGGTGACTGAGTGAGACTCTCTCAAAAGAAAAGAAAAGAACTTGCATCTTCATACAGAACTAAAACCCCTTTATTCTCTTCCTGGGCTCCTTTTGAGATCTCCCTTGGGGTAGTTTCTGAGGATGCTGGTATTAAGTGGATCTCTTTGCTTTCATTCTCTTGTACCTTTGGTTTTGCATCTAGGTAGAGGAAGTTTTTCTTACAATAGTATTTTGAATAATTTATTTAATTTTAATATGCAAATATTCACCTTTGACCGAAATTGAGAGAAGACTACAATAAATCCTACTACTCAACATTTGACTTCAACAAGTATCAACTCCTGGCCAATGTTATTTAATTTGTCCCCTATATATCTACCCCTCACCAGACCTATATTCAAAAGGCCTTGGGCCTTAATCTAAAGCAGCGGATCTCAACCTGTGGGTCGCGACCCCTCTGGGGGGTCGAACAACCCTTTCACAGGGGTCGCCTAAGACATCCTGCATATCAGATATTTATATTACAATTCATAACAGTAGCAAAATTCCAGTTATGAAGTAGCAACGAAAATAATTTTATGGTTGGGGCTCACCACAACATGAGGAACTGTATTAAAGGGTCACGGCATTAGGAAGGTTGAGAACCACTGATCTAAAGATTGGTGAATAAACGTAAAGTATAGTTTAAGGTATGACACGAGTATTTAAAAAATGATCACTCACTTTAACTGATTTGTTTTTGAGGAGCCAGTGCGGTATAGGTCTCAGTTGTCTCAGATTAATAGATTGAATTTTTAAGACACCAGCATACTCAGTACTAATTTGATGGTATGACATTGAATTTCCTCCAAATAATATGACATGCCTCAGGTGAACAAACATAGTGAGCAGAATGACTAAGAAACTAAACACTCAAAGTTTTATCCTGACCCTATTTTAAGACAAATGCCTTAGAATATAAGTTAGCAAATTATTTGCTGTCATGTAGAGATAGTGTTTATTTTAGATCGGGGGAGATACAGCTAAGGGGAAATATATTGCTGTTTTTAAATAGAAGAGATATTATACTTTTGTGCTGTGTCTCTCCAAAAACTGAAGTTAGGACCTCGGAATGGAAAATCCACAGAAGCACATTTTAGCTCAATGTATACCATTAGTATGTTAACATAATTTCACTTGCCATTTATGGAACACTAACTTTATATCAGAGAGTAATATAAGTTTATTGTCTGTATTATCTCAGTTAGTCATCATTATAACTCTTGAGGCATATATTATCCTCATCTTACAGATGAAGAAACTGAAGTTCAAAAATGTTCAAGGTCACCTAATGAGTGCCCAAGGCTCTTAAGAGCTCACAACTCTCTTCCTATGCAGTTATTAGTAAAGGTGTTGTAGTCATTTCAAATTAGAATTAGGAATGTTTAAATGTGACTGGTATAAATTTTCCAAAATTAATAAAAGAGAGAAAGAGGGAAAAAAAAGTTTGGCAGTTTCATTCCCTACTAATAACTATCTGGTCTTATCTTGGTCCCTGGTTCTATATGCATTTTGGATGTTTGATTTTGGGGTCCATGCCATCTTCTCTTAAAGTCACATTGAAGCACTTAATTTAGAAATAGTAGATTATCTTTCATTCCAACCTCCTAATGGCTTTTTCATTAGAAAAAGCATGTTTATAATTTCATTAGAAAAAGCAAATATATCATTTACCTGTGAAAAAAAACGATTTCAGATGCTGACTTGGGACGCTGTCTCACGGCAGATGGTCTTTACCTGTATACTACTAACTCAGTTGGAAGAGGAGTAAGCAAATTGGGGTCTGGATTACATGGTACTCTCAGGTCAGTTGCATGGAACTTGCTGAATACTTTGGCTGGAACGTTTTCCTCCTTACATAAATCACTGGGAAGAAAATACTGGGGTTCATCCTGATTTCTGGTAGACTAATGACTAATTAACAAGTCTGAATAATTCAAAAGATTCCTATCTGCTCTTACTGCCACCTCCCCTCATCTTGTTCTATTAATGCATTTTAGCTTTGTTTTGGCCCAGAAGAATTTGGTAGCCTTAAGGTCTTTGTTTCCAGCCAGAAATTCTTCTGTGACCAGAATTTTTATAGCAATATCAGTGATTCTCCATGTTGACAAATGGATATTTTTCTACTTAGGTATTTTTTGAACTCAGATTTGACATTGGATTAGCAGTGATTTTTCAGCTGAGATATAAAATCTCTGAATTGCTGCCAAAAGAAACCACAGTTTGAGAGCCTGTTATATATTTAGTTAGACCTTTTCCCCTACTTTTTCTCCTCTCTCATCATTGTAGAAAATTAATATTTGCTGTAGTTTGTCAGTCCCAAACTCAATGTTATATATTTTTTGTCCTTTGGATGCTTTATTTACTTAGTCATTTTAAAAAAATTAGGTCAAAAATTTTGTCTGTTGTAGCCCATTGTAAGGTGTCTGACATAGTCCAGTGATTTAGCCTGCATACTGTTTTCTTCCACAGAGGTTTTGTATACTGCCGGAATGAGGAGCTGGAACCAGGATGGGTGGCTTTTGGCAGCGGCAATCTTCTCCACCGGCCTGTATCTTTTGATAATAAACCTCACTCCCTTTTCCAGGTCATTGACCAGAATACCCTTCAGGTAAACCAAAAACCAAGGCATTGTCTTTTGTATTTTGGATGTGGTAAGGGAAGCTCCTAACATCGTCAGAAGTAATACTATAGGCTTGGTTCATGTAGCTCAGCAGCTAGGGCACCAGCCACATACATCAGAGCTAGCAGGATTGAATCTAGCCTGGGCTTGCCAAACAACAATGACAACTACAACCAAAAATAGCCAGGCGTTGTGGCGGGCACCTGTAGTCCCAGCAACTTGGGAGGCTGAGGCAAGAGAATCGCTTAAGCCCAAGAGTTTGAGGTTGCTGTGAATTGTGACGCCACGGCACTCTACTGAGGGTGACATAGTGAGACTCTGGCTCAAAAAAAAAAAAAAAAAAAAAAGAAGAAGAAGTAATGGTACATACAGTACAATTGATATATTTTCCTCCCAGTGTTGCATTCTTTCAGTTGTTATAATTTGACCATTCTGTTGTTTCTTTCATGTCTTAGAGTTTTCCCACATTAACTGATGAATGTGCTCTCTAAGTTTCTAAGGTTGACAATTAACTTTTAAAAATGATTAAAAATTTTTTTCTTAAACAGGCTCAATGCCCATAGCACAGTGGCTATGGCACTAGCCACATATACTGAGGCTGGCGGGTTTGAACCCAGCCTGAGCCAGCTAAGCAACAATGACAACTGCAACAGAAAAATAGCGGGTGTTATAGTGGGTGTCTATAGTCCCAGCTCCTTGGGAGGCTGTGGCAAGAGAATCGCTGAAGCCCAAGAGTTTGAGGTTGCTGTGAGCTGTGACACCATAGCACACCACTGATGGTGACATAGTGAGACTCTTGTCTCAAGAAAAACATTTTTTTTGTTTTCTTAAAGATAGTATAAATACTAGTTTTGGGTGGGAAGAAGAAGTCATCATTTTCTTATTCAATTTGCTTTAAACAGCCTCTCTGTGGAAAAGGGAGCCTTGAAATGACTTTAGAATAAAATCATTGTGTGCTAGGGATTAAGAACCCACCATTAGTGCTCTCATAAGCAGTCTATACCAGCACTCACTCTTTTATACGGAAGTTACATGCTGTTCTGTCTGATTTCATGGACCATGAGCACCTTTAAGTTTGGACCCTGTCTTCCTTGTCTTCATATCCCAAGAATATAACATGGTGCCTGACATTTGATTAATAATAATAACAATGTTGGTAACTACTATATATCAGTATCTCTTATATATCAGTATCTCTTTCTGTGCCAGACCCTGGCCTAAGCAATTTATATGCACCTCCTCTGTGACATATAACTGTAGTAGGTTTATCTTATAGATAAGGCAACTGAGGTTAGGCATTTTGTTGAATGAAGGGATGCAGCTCAGAGAGGTTAAGTTACTTGCCCAAGACCACACAGCTAATGGTAGCAGCACCAGAACTTGAACTCTTGGTTCTCAGCTCTAGAATTTGAACTCTGTACACTGTAGCTTTCTGCCTTTCAACCAAAATTGAATTAAATGATTAGAGTTACCATCTGTGGAGTGAGTGCCCTGAGAATAGTCACATCCAGGAATGAAGTGGAATGTCACATCTCTTTTTGTCTGTTACTCAACTGACTCTCCTACAGAACCGAGTCTTGTTCATCACTGTCATCTCCAGAACTCAATAATTGTTGGATCAACAAAATGAACTAATTAACAAATAGATCGCCAGTCAACTCATCACAAATGTAGATGGATGAGAATGCCTTGCATTTATTTGAAATATAAGTTTAAACCTGGGGGTTAAACAGATGTTAAATCTCAGAACATGGTTTACATTTGAAGTAATGCCAAGTTCCTTTATGTTGTTGCAAAGACTTTTAAAAATTTATTTACTTTTTTTTGGCCATCAATTTTTCTAGTATGCAAAAACTTTGACACTGTCCAAGAAAGTAATACATTAGGTCGTTAAATAGATACATGCATTGTGTGTGATTCTGGGATAGCATGGCCAATCAGTAGCTGCCAACTTTCTAGACTTACTGGCACTGCAAGTTCAAAGTGTGTTTTCAGCAACTAAATGAGTTTTTACTTTTGAACTAGACAAAACAAGTCTGGAGAAAAGTTTATATGAAATGAGTTAAGGGGCCAAAAGTAGCCTTAAGAAAACTAGTGACCCATCCAAAGCAATGGAGTAATTGAAATTTTGTTCTTTTTATTTCCTAAAGACATCTACGTTCTCTAATTATTTTTATTTTAGGCTTTTCAGCTCTATTTCCAGATTTTATTTTACTTTATTATTTATTTATTTATTTATTTATTTATTTATTTTGAGACAGAGTCTCACTTTATCGCCCTCAGTAGAGTGCTGTGGCATCACAGCTAACAGCAACCTCCAGCTCTCGGGCTTAGGCAATTCTCTTGCCTCAGCCTCCCAAGTAGCTGGGACTACAGGCGCTTGCCACAATGCCCAGCTATTTTTTTGTTGCAGTTTGGCCCGCGCCGGGTTTGAACCTGCCACCCTCAGTATATGGGGCCAGCGCCCTACTCACTAAG
>CAUYPK010138080.1:0-26248 GCA_963574355.1 Loris lydekkerianus
GCAACGACTCAGCAAGGCCTGGCCTGAAACTGCCTCTACCTAGATACAGCCAATGTGGTACCATGCTACTGGCCCGACCCTGTCACTCACCTCTTCCCCCGCCTTCTTTCCCTGCCCCTTCTCCACAATAAAAAAATTAAAAAAATAAATAAATAAATAAATAAATAAAAATAGCATAAGTAAATAATAAAGATTAGAGCAGAGATCAATGAAATAGACAATAGAGATATAATCATTAACAAAACCAAAAGTTGGTTTTGAAAGGATCAACAAATTAACAAAGCTTTATCTAGGTAAACTATGAAAAAAAGAGAGAAAATTCAAGTTGCTAAAATCAGAATTAAAATTTACATTACTACTGCTTTATGGAAATAAAGATTATGAGAGAGTACCATGAACAATTATACACCAACAAATGGATAATCCAAAATAAATGGATAAATTTCTAGTAACATACAATCTACCAAGACTGAATCAAGAAGAAAAAGAAAATATAAATAGACCTATGGCTAATAAGAAGATGGAATCACTAATCAAAAATCTCCTAACAAGGAAGATCCTTGGACCTGATAGCTCACTGGAGAACTCTGCATTTAGGGACGAACTAACACAAATTCTCTACAACTTTTCCAAAAAATTGAAGACAAGGGACTATAACTCATTCTAGGAAGAAATCATTAATTTCATACTAAAATCAGGCAAAGAGACTATAAGAAACCTACAGGCCAATATTTCTTTAAGAACATTAATACAAAAATCCTCTTTTTCTTTCTCAAGAAAATACTAGCAAACCAAATTCAGTATATTAAAAGAATTAAATGCCATGACCATATAATTTTTGGAATGCAAAAAAGATTCAACATACAAAAATCAACTAATGTAGTGTGGCACACCAAGAGAATGAATTTTAAAAACACATGATCATGCTTATTGATGCATAAAAAGAATTTCACAAAATTCAACATTCCTTGGCAAAAAGCACTCAACAAAGTAGGGATAAAAAGAACTACTTCAACATAATAAAAGCCATATATGTTAAACTCACAGCAAAGATAATACTCAACAGTGAGAGACTGAAATTTTCCCTCCAAGATCAGGAACAAAACAAGAATGTCCACTTTCATCATTTAACATAGTACTGGAAGTCCTAACAAGAGCAATTGGGCAAGAAATAAAAGGGAATCAGATAGGAAAGGATGAAGTAATATTATTTCTGTTCACAGATGATATGATCTTATACATAGAGAGTCCACAAGGAACTATTAAAGCCAGTACATGAATTCAGCAAAGTAGAACATAAAGTAAATACAAAATAATCAGTTGCATTTCTTTATGCTAACACTGAGCAATCTGAGATGCAAATTGAGAAAACAATCTACAATAGCATTTCTGTTGCTATAACAAAATACCCGAGACTGGGTAATTTATAAAGAAGGAAAATGTATTTCCTCATTGTCCTGCAGACTGGGAAGTCCTAGATTAAGGTGTTAGCAGGTTTAGCGTCTGATGAGAGCTGCACTCTCCCTCCAAGACAGTGCCTCTCGTCTTTACATGGCAGAAGAGAACAGTGCCCTCACCCACTTTTTATATGACTGATAATTACATTCATGAAGGTGGATTTCACGACTTAATCACTTCCTAAGAGCCTCACCTCTTAATACTATCACACTGGCAATTAAGTTTCAACACAGGAATCTGAGAGGGGGAAAGCACATTCAACATAGTAGCATCACATAGTAGCATCATAAAGAATAAAATACTTGAGAATTAACTGAACCAAGGAGATTAAAGACTTATACAATGAAAACTATAAAGCATTTCTGAAAGAAAGAAGATAAAAATAAATGGGAAAATACCCAATATTCCTGGACTGGAAGACTTAATACTTTAAAGATGTCAATACTACTCACAGCAATCGATAGATGTAATGCAATCCAAATAAAAATCTCAATGAACTTTTTTCAAATATAGGAAAACCCGGCCTAAAATTCCTATGAAATCTCAAAGGATACCAAATAGTCAAAAAGAATCTTGAAATATAAGAAGAAAGCTAGAGGAGTCACACCTCCTCATATCAAAACTTTCTACAGAGCTACAGTAATCAAAGCAATGTATTGCTGGCATGAAGACAGACATAAACCAATGGAATAGACACAGAGTCCAGAAGTAAAATTCTCATATACATGGTCAAATACTTTTCCACGAGGATGCCAAGACCATCAATCGGGAAAAAACAGTCTTCTCAACAAGTGATGTTAAGAAAACTGGATATCCAAATTCCAAAGAATGAAATAAAACCATTATCTAACAGGACACACAAAAATTAACTCAAAATTGATTCATGACCTAAAACCATAAAATTCTTAGAAGAAAACTATCAGTGCCTGTCACCAAGGAAGCAGGCCATACAATAGATTGTAAGCTTGAAGCTTGCAGGAAGCAGACCTTCCCATAGGAGTCCAGGGAAAAGGCCCAAGCAACCTCTGCAGCTGCTATTTATTGAGAACATGCCCCCCTCCCCTAAGCCCTGCCCCTTTCACTGGAGTTCCACAGCTGATCAATTTCCAACTGCAAAAGTCTGATCATTAAAGTTCAGCAACTGCCATTTTGTCTCTGCAAGCCTGCTGTCCAGGTTCCTACACAACTTGTTGCATAGGTTGCTACATAGCTTGTTACATAGATCACTACATATGTTACATAAGCTGCTACATATCCTGTTTCATACTTTGCCACCCACATATCTTATCATATAGGCTGCTACACATCCTGTTACATAGGTTGCTACATACTCTGTTACATAGGTTGATTCTGTTACATAGGTTGCTACATAAAACACAGGGCAAAATGTTAGTAATTTCTTGGATATGACACCAAAGGCTACAGGCAACTATGTGTGTGTAGAGAGAGAGACTATACATAGATATATTGATACTCTTTTCATGTATGATTTTTGGGCTTCATGAAAATTTTGTATATATATAATTGGGCTTCATTAAAAATTTGTATATTTATATATATTGGACTTCATGAATTTTTTTTTTAATCATACATGAGAAGACTATCGATAGAGTAAAAAGTCAATCTATTGAAAGAAAATATTTGTAAGAAAAAAATTGTAAATTATACATTTTTTAAGGGATTAATACCCAGAATATATGCAGAATTCCTAAAACTAGACGACAAAAAATTATATAATTTAATATGAAAGCTATAACCCAATTGTAGCCCAAAAAGAAGGGGAAAGGGGAGAAGGAGGGGCGGGGAGGGGGGAGGATGGGGGGAGGAAGGGTAATTGGTGAGACCACACCTACAGTGCATCTTACAAGGGTACATGTGAAACTTACTAGGTGTAGAATATAAATGTCTTAACATAATAACTAAGAAAAATGCTGTGAAGGCTACGTTAACCAGTTTAATGAAAACATTTCAAATTGTATATAAAACTAGCACATTGTATGCCATGGTAGCATTAACATACAGTTATGATTTAATTTTTAAAAAGGGGAAAAAATTATATAATTCAAAAATGGGCAAAAAGATTTTAACAGACATTTTGCCAGAAAAGATATACAAATAGTCAATAAGCACATGAAAAGATGCTCAACATCACTAATCATTAGGGAAATTCAAATTGAAACTGTAACTTTATACCACTTCACACCCATTGAATGGACTTCTAACAAAAATAAAGGGAAGATAATTGCCAGTAGGGATGTGGAGAAATTTGAACACTTGTGTACTATTGGTAGTAATGTAAAATGGTACAGCCACTATGGAAAATAGCATAACAAGTCTATAAAAAGCTTTTTTAAAAGGAAAAAAAATAAAGTTTTTAAAAAAGGAATTACCACATGGTCCAGCACTTACACTTCTGAGTATATACTTAAGAGAGTTAAAGACAGAATTTCAAAGAGATCTTTGTATATCCATGTTCATAGCAGCATAATTCACAATAACTAAAACATGGAAGCAGTCCAAATGTTCATGGAGGGGTAAGCTGAATATCGTGTGCTTATATACACAATAAAATATTACTCAGCCTTAAAAAGGGAGGAAATTCTGAAATACACTACCACACGGATGAACTCTGTGGATGTTATGCTAAGTAAAATACGCCAGTCACTAAAACACAAATACTGTATGACTACACTAACATGAGGTATTTTGAGTACTCAAAATCATAGAAATAGGAAGTAGAATGGCAGTGATCAAGACCTTCAAGGAGGAGGGAATGGTTCTTGTGAGTCAAAAAGAGTTCCCGAGATGGAAGGTGGTGATAGTTGCACAACATCATAAATGCATTTACCAAACTGTACATTTCAAATGATTAAGATAGTAAATTTTATATCATATGTTTTACCACAATAAAAAATGGGGGGGGAATGAAGTTATGAAGACATTGAATTGAGATTAATAATATTTCCTAATATTTAAAGGTATCACAAATGGAATAGATTATCTTTTAAGGTAGTACCATGAGATCTCACAAACAAAATATTATGGCAAAAACTTGAAAGCTATTTGTTGAAAATTTTGTAATAGAAATTAATCTCTTATTATTTGGAATATTGCATTAAATTATTCTGAAATTCTTAGATGTTAAAGCACATGATTTTCTCTAGCCAAAGAGGTGAGCCAGAAGTCAACACACCTGGCACCTTAGACACACTTTTATTCTACTGGGTAAATCATGTTGCAAATACACTTTCATCATTGATAGTTATAGTAATATTCACATTGATTAATTCATTAAGCCTCTATCCCTCTCAAAAACATTAATTCTCCATTTAATGTGAAGAGATTTTCTGGTCTCTTAAAGTATAAATCTTTCAATTTGGTTTTTAGAGTGTCACCTGAAGAAATGCTATGCAGAGCAATAATAGTGTAAGCTCATGAAAACCAGTTATAGGTAAAATAAACCTCCAGAAAGGTATTGTCTGTGTTATTCTATTTTCCAAAGGTTCTGGGACCTCCAGAATACATTTTTATGAGATTTATCATCTTCCATAACAAAATCTATGTAAATATCTCTAATGTGCAAGAGACAGAGCTGGAGTATCTGAGGAAACGCTTCCTCCCTAGAAACAGGTAGAGGTCGCACCTCCGCAGGTGGGTGGTTATTATATCACATCTCTGCTGGATCACTCAGGGTACGGACAGGAAACAAGCCACAACAAAAAGGGTTTATGTGAAAATACTTAAATGAAGTTCATATTTATAGAGGTATGAGCAGTGTGATCATTAACTCAAACCTGTTACCACCCTCAGGTCTAAAGGGGCAAAGAAATGATCAGAAGTGGCAGGAGCTGGACCACAGAAGATGTGCTGTTCAACAGGATATGTGTCTATAGAGTAAGGCAGGGCTGCAAGAGCATGCTGCTAGTTATGGAAGGAGGGGAAGAAATATCTCAGTCTCTATGTCCCTCCACTCTCCCATCACAAGTCAGTGTTTCCAGAACCCAATCAGAAGCCAGGAATCCCAGGTAATGGTGTGGAGATGTCAGCCTTCCAGGACACAGAACCCCATAGAGAACAGCTGAGAATGGATTCTGAAGCAGTGTGGGGGCAAATGGAAAAAAACCAAAACACCAGGATTTCAAAAAAGAAACCAGCAGCTGGGAACATTAAATGTGCAAACTGCCTTGGCCTCCACATACTAGTGATGAATCACCCTCATACACCTTGCACCATTTTATTTACTTTATGACATGTCATTATCTGAAATTGCCATACTTGTTTATTTGTTATTACCCATCGTCTATTTTCTATAAAGTATGTTTCACAAAAGCAAGCAATTTGTTATTACCCATCATCTATTTTCTATAAAGTATGCTTCACAAAAGCACTTTGTCTGACACACTACTGGGTCTCTAGCACTCAAAATAATTCGTGGGCCAGGTGCCATGACTTACACCAATAATCCTACCATTCTGGGAGGCTGAGGTGGGTGAAGTGCTTAAGCCTAGGGGTTTAAGACCAGCCTGAGCAAAGAGCAAGACCCTTCTTCTAAAAATAGAAAAATTAGCTGGGTGTAGTGGTGCATGGCTTGTAGTCCCAGCTACTCAGGAGGCTGAGGCAAGAAGATTGCTGAAGCCCGAGAGTTTGAGGTTGCTGTGAGCTATGACCCCAGGGTACTCTCCCAGGGAGAGAGAGACTCTGTCTCAAAAACAACAACATAAATAAAACAAAACAATTCCTGGCACATAAGAAGTATTTGATAGATATAACATATTTTTAAAGATTATTTGCCTAAGTACAAGATTGAATGACTATAGTTTTTAATCTGAACTTCTTAGAATAGGGAAAAAAAGCACTTTCTGATATGGAAAATTGCTTAATAGGTAGATAAAGACTTGTAAAATAAATAGCTAATGGCAACAAAATGTAAAGTGGATTAGAAAAAAAAAAACAACAACACATAAAGAACCAAAATTCCTAGGCCATCATTTGCCCAGAAACAGGTCTATGATTCAGCTAAAGAAAATCACTACAATAATTCTTGATAAAAATATTCAACCAATACCAGGGAACCACACAGTTAATGTTCCAAACAGATGCTACCGTATATACTCGAGTATAAGCCGAGTTTTTTCCGGCACAAAATTTGTGCCAAGTTCAGGTTTTTCGGCACAAATTTTGTGCCGAAAACACTCGGCTTATACTCGAGTATATACGGTAATTCCGAACTGATACAAGGGGCCAGAAAGCTTCAACATGAATAAACTTCCAAACAGCCCTGTGCTGTGAGACTTGCCAAAGAGCAGCAGTGAAGAATGAAGTCTGACAGCTCTTCAGATGGAATCTGGTTTGGCCAACTAAATTAATGTCAAACAAAATAAAAACCGAGGCAGCAACTTACACAGCCCACAGAGAAATAAAGAGCCCTTTTCCTGCTTTATTTGAAGGCACCTAGACCTTCAATAGCTTATGAAATTATGCAATTTTTATTTGTTCAACAGTAAAGTGGCTCACATGTAAAGCCTATTACTATGTTTAGCACACATTGTGTTTATTTACTCATTTAATATTTATCAAGCACTTACTATTTGCCAATAACTCTGTCACCTAGCATATAAAAGTGAGAAAAATACAATCCCTTCCCCTTTGGGAATTACAATCCATGGCAGAAAGAATATGAAAGCTATAATAATTAGTTACATGAAAAGGGCTATTAAAAAGGTATAAACAAGGCATGATGAAAATACAGAAAAGGGAACAGTAGGTACTGTCTGGAGACGTCAAGAAGGGCTTCTCAGAGGAGATAGTTCAACCGAGTCTTAAAGGGCATGCAGAAGTTTCCTAGTTGACTAAGAGAATGAGGGAGTGGGGAAGATGGAAAGCCGTCCACAGCCCCGCCAGTGTTTACAGCGGTATTCATAGTCCTGTCACTGCTGGGAGCTATTTTAACTGTGATCAAGTAAGTGGACAAAGACAGAGGCAGATTAATCTATAACGGATATAGTCATGGCCACATGAGAAACAGATAAGCACAGAGTGAACTATGTGAATCATAGTTCACAACAGTTCAGACAGAGGACAGTAGAATAAAGTCACCAAATATAACACAGCAAAAGTGGAAATTCAAATCTCAAAGCTGCACTGAAGTCAGAACCATGTTCAGATTAGAAGTGATAACTTCCACCACAATGAATTAATATTCTTTGATTGCATCCAGTCTTTCACATCCTTCTTAATACCATTTATAGAGTATATCTCCAAATATTTTATCAATACTCTAGATTTCTCCTCTGATCTTCTCTTTGGTATATATGCAATAGGCATCTGAAACTAAAATTTCCAAATAATAACTCTTTGTTCTTTCTACCTTCATTCCTCCAACCTTCCATTCCCACAGATTTCTCCATCCTTATAAATGACAATTCCAGATGTTCCATTGCTCAGCCATCCAGTTATCCTTCAGTCTTCTACACCCCTCAGTCAATCCATCAGCAAATCTTTTACTTCCAAAACATAACCAGAACATGACCATGCCATTTTACCAGGCAGACTGTTATTCCTTGACTCCCAAGAGGTGTCTCTACTTGTCCCTTGTTACCTCTAGAGTCCGTAGGTCACAGTCTTCAGAGTGATCTACTTAAACATGTCATTCAAAACTCTCCAATACCTTCCAATCTGATTTGGAGATAAATGTGTGTCATTGTGTGTGTGTGTGTGTGTGTGTGTGTGAGTATTTGTGTGTGTGTCTGTATGTACATCTGTGTCTGTGTGTGTTCCCTGCGTCTCTGTGTGTGTGTATCTACACTATACCCATACATATGAATGAGTGTATGTGTACATGTGTCACACATGCACACATACGCATACAATTGTCCACAAGATCCTGTGTGATCTGCCCCCATCTGCCTTCCATGCTCAGCTCCCTCACCTGTTCCCTCCTCCTCTTCCCCTTGGTTCCTCTGCTCTAGTTCTTCAGCTACACTGGCCTCCCTGACATTCCTCAAACATACTGCTAGGGCAGTGTGGTAACAGCTCAAGATAGTCACTGAAATAATTAAAGGGAACAAGAGCAAGTAGGGTTTTACAAGGAAGGAAAAGTTTATTTTAACTGTTTAGACAGCAAACCACGCCCCATCCTAACAAACGCAGGCATCATGCAGAGTGCAGTGCTGGATTTCATGCACAACTTCTGAGGAGTGTCAGCTGCTTCTCGGAAATTCCCAGAGTCTTGCTCAACTCTGTTCCCATAACAATTTGTATCTACCTGTCTACATCAGAAAGTCTCAGGGACATTAATCTTTTCCCCTAAAACAACCAGTTCCCCCAAATAACCCACCTTCAAGGCCATGATTAGCAATTAGCCCCATTCCCGCAATAGCCAAGGTCAGCCTGACCCAAGCCAGTCCAAAATAGCCTACCTGTACCTGCCATCCACCTGCTCCTGTCCAACTAACTGCCCAAGGTAACAATGCCAAGCAGCTTCTGGCTTCCGTGTTTATTGCGCTATTTTTCACTTCCTTCACGTCTTTTTTGACTAAGGCAGATCTTCCATGGCCTTTTCTAAAATTTAAGTGCCACCCACTCTCTATGTCCGCTGCCAACTTTATTATTCATGCAGTCTCTGGTTTACCATATGTTTTCTTGTTTATGTAAGTCTGTCTCCTGCTGACTCTTCAGCAAGGGCACAAATGTCTGTCTGTTTCACTCGTTCCTTTTTCTCCAGTTCCTAGTATTTCTTACACACAGAATATGCTTAATAAATAGTATTTAATTTTTTTAATGCTGCTTTTCATTGCACATTAGCATCTAGAAATGTATGCAATTCTATTTCCAGAATTCATTAAATGCTATAGTTGCTAAACATTGGCGCCAGAAGGGGGCAGCAAAGCTTCATTGGCCCAGCTGCCAACCGTCATACTAGGTCAGCAATTCAGAGGGGCAACTATTTGAAGGTAAGGCAGAGCAGTCTCCGCCAGCGCCTCTGAGCTGAAGGAGGTGAGAACACAGAGCTAGTAAAGGCTGTGTCCTCACCAAGAAGCATGGAGAAAGGCAGGAAGAGAGAAGGAAAGACAAGGTTTGGACCAGGAGAATAAGACCCACCCTTGTGGTTTACAGAGTGAACAGGTAGGTCATGAGGGAACTTAATCAGGTGCCAAAGAATTTGGCAAATTATCCCAGCAAAGTCAGGCAACCGATTGTGAGTATTCACAGAGATTTACCCCCTTCAAATAAGACTATTTATAATCATATCCAGAGTCTGGAAGTCAAATTGTGCCTATCCTAAGAAGACAGGTGATGAATTATGCCAGTCCCAACATTTGGTTCCTGAGAGCAGTGTTTCTTTTAATCACTGAAATGATCCACACCTTGTCCTTTGTTCAATAAAAAGAAAAATGGAAAGCGCTTAGGTGAAGGTTATTGCAGAAGAAAACCAGCTCTATAGAGGAAAAAGAGAGTCTGTGCAAAGGCCCTGCATGAATGATAAGTTTAAGAAACTCAAAAGAAACCTTTGGGGCTGGAATGCAGCCAGAGAGTGAGGGTGGAATATAAAAACAGGTTTGCAAGGTAGAAGGGGAGGATAGAAGCTTCTGTAGAGAAGATGAAGTGTATAGAGAGGACAAGACTTGAGATCATTCACAGAATAACCCATCACCCAGTGAAGAATTGGCATAGGGTATTTCAGCCCTTCTGAGGCCCTTGAGTAAACCTCAGAGTCAGGAAACAGCACCAGCAAGTAAGCTCTGATTCCAGGCCTAGAATGGCTGTTTCTGCAGATCCTTGCTTCCCTATCAATACATGGCCTCATGGTATTTCCTCTAGGCTTTGGGAAAGTGTTCTAACAAGTTTTTATTATCTATTAATTATTGTCTTTCCCCTGAAGATAGATAGTGATGCTTTTGAATTATCACAGCTGGGTGAAATAATTCTAACTACAATTGGTGAGAAAAATACAGAGGCTTGGGCCAAAAACTGGAAAAAAAAAAAAAAAGAAGAAGAAGAAGAAGAAGCTTTTTCCATTATTCACTCACTTGGTCAATTACTCCCTAAAAAGTCATTATTTCCTAAATTAAAAAAATAATAACATGGTTCTTTCAACTCTCATTCTTAATCTTTTCAAGCTACTTCCCAATTTCCTTTTTCCTCATGTTCCACAGAGCATTCTTCTTATTTTTGTTGCACAAATTAGAGCTACTCTGTGTAATATGGTAGCCACTGGCCACATGTGGCTCTAGAACAGGGCTTCTCAACCTGTGGGTCATGACCCCCTTTTTCCATTTGTAACAACGCAGCAATTAGGAAGGTTGAGAACCACTGTTCTAGAACATTGCAGATGTAACCTGGTACATAAAACAGAGGAAATGAATTTTAAATTTTATCTAATTTTAATTCATTTACCTTTAAAATTTCATGCCTTATTCAGTTATTGCAAAATGTTTAAGCATATTTGGAATAACTTGTGTACATGAACATACTTTGAACTGAAAATATTATGAAATACATATATATGTATAGATTTTCAATAAAAATTAAACATTTTAATTGTAATGTTCAGTAGGTATAAAATACACAATGGAGTTTGAAGGTTTAATTTTTTAAATGTGTTTTTGAAATAACTCATTAATAACTTTCATACAACTTATGTTGAAATAGTAATATGTTGGATATATTGAGTCAAAGTATATATACAATTAATTTCACCATTTTTAATGTAGCTGCTAACAAATCTAGAATTACGCATGTCTTACATTATGTTTCTATTGCACCATTCTGGTCTAGAGCCTTATCATTCAAACTGTGTCTATGCATCAGCAGTAGAGGTGTCACCTGGGAATTTCTTAGAAATGCACACTAAGAGTCTGCAGGTAAAAAAGTCTCTAAATGATGAGTTTGTTCAAGAGGCAGAAACCAAAACTAACAATGACCACTAATAATGACTTACCCACTCTTTGTCTATGCCTTTGGCATACAGAAGCTGCTCAATAAATACTATTTAATTTTGATACAATTTTGCAGCTTCTCATTACATATTTGCCATTCCCTTCAAATGGCTAGTGTACTAGACTCTGCCCAACCCATCTACCAAATTGTAGTGATTAAAGGAATTGCTTCCTGTCTGCTCTGGGCTTCTCTATTGTTTAGCTAGCCATAACCTACTCTAAACTCTACCTCTGCTCCACACACGCACGTGATATAATCATAGACTCATAGAATGTTAGAACAAGACAATGATTATCTTAAGTTCAATTTCATGGAAATAGGCACAATCTGATGGCAAGTCCTTGGTTTGTAACTCTAGCCTCAAAAGGCTTTTTAAAAGTCTAATCTTCTTGTCATTCAGCCAGGTTCATCTGCTTGCTGCCCAAGAGAAAGCCAACATCCAGAGACAGAGTTTATAGCAGAGAAAGATTTATTCCACATAGTGCTAAGTGGGGAGATGAGAGAAATGTTGTAAATCTGCCTTGTTGAGAATTGAGGGGGTAGGGACAGTTTGGTGGGCCAAGGGTTAAGCAATCAGGGTCAGTAAATTGACTGGTTTCAGGGCAGAATCAGCAATCCTTTGATATGGGCCTCTGTCCGGTTAGGCCAGCCAAGCCACTAGAATTCAATTTGTTGGGTGAGAGGTCCAAGACCACTAGAGTCAGTTCCTTGGCCTGGGTGGGTCAGGCAATCCACTGGAATGCAGAATCTGGAAGATATCTCAACAATTATCCCTAGGTTCCTACAAGTGATGTTACTTACAGGGAAGAGTTAAGAATCTTTACAACTGCCATCTGTGTCCTCTAGAGTAGCAATTATATAGAAGCAAACAAGGGAACAGTGACTAACTATTATCAAGCAACTGAGGGACAGTGGCTGATTATTATCATTATTTTAGCTAGGCCTTTTCCTTCCCAGAGTTCAAATTGAATACTATCTCAAGAGTTCAGATTTTGACTTGATAAGGTACAGCTAAACTTCCTTGTACGTCTGGTTTCTAGGGTGTCTTTCAGTCCAAAAATTTTATGATTCTATTATTTTACAGATAATGAAAATGAGTTTCTGGCAAGTTGAGTGATTTTTTTCCAAAAGTAGCACAGTTAATGTAGGAACCTGGCTGAGACCTTCTATCAGAGTCATGTTGATACTGATCTGTTGTGCATATTCCAAATGATAAAACTATTAAATATATAATTAAAATATCCAATTTCATGGATGCAGTGTATCTAGAACAGGCGTCCTCAAACTGCGGTTCACGGACCACATGAAGTGATGTGAATTGTATTTGTTTCCATTTTGTTTTTTACTTCAAAATAAGATATGTGCAGTGTGCATAGGAATTTGTTATTAGGTTTTTTTTTTTAAACTATAGTCCGGCCCTCCAATGGTCGGAGGGACAGTGAATTGACCCCCCTGTTTAAAAAGTTTGAGGATGCCTGATCTAGAACTTTGACATATAAGTAATACTCTGTCAGAGCAAATCTCAAATTACAATTTTTTGTTTCATTGTTGTTGA
This sequence comes from Loris lydekkerianus, assembly GCA_963574355.1. Lineage (NCBI taxonomy): Eukaryota > Metazoa > Chordata > Mammalia > Primates > Lorisidae > Loris > Loris lydekkerianus. Next base: position 12,953 of record CAUYPK010138080.1, read on the forward strand.
AGAACAGCTACATGTGTTTGTTATTGGATAGCTAACAGAAAAGTTAGCAAATGAAACTATAAGACTGCAAACTTGAGATCTTTCAGAAAAGGGCATAGGTGACAGCCACTCTCAATATTAAGGATAAGGAAAGAGAAATATGTGAAATATATGTGAATGATGTGAATAACATGTGAATAACATCAGTGTGAATGATGCTGTTTTGGTAAATTTGTAAATTTCATGTTCATTAAAGTACAAGACCATAAACTTTAAAATATTAGAACACACTGTAAATTCAGCAGTTTGCAGGGAAAGCAATAGGCTGTGTGTTCATACCTTAGTGCTGCCAGACAGTGAATTAGAGTGAGAAGTATCACTATATATATCACTTGCTCTGTCACCCAGGCCAGTGCAGTGGTGTGATCATAGCATACTACAGCTTTGATCTCTTGGGCTCAAGCAATCTTCCCATCTTGGTCTCCTGAGTATCTAATGACTATAGGCTCATGCCGTAACACCTGGCTATATCACAATATTTAAGAGATTATGTTTGCTTGGATTACTTTGAAGAGATAAAACATCAATCACAGGTTTTGTTTTTGTTTTTGTTTTCTCTTCCTCTTTATTACTTCCTGATGAATAATTGCTTCCACAAGACAATTATATTTAAACTAAACACCCAGCATTTGCAAAAGGGTCCATAACATTATTTAAACAAATAAAGGATATGTAATCTCTTTGATACTAGTAATATTCTCAGTGTAGATAAATGAATTAGTTGTACAAGATTGCTTTGAATTATTATTATTGGGTTTTTTTTGTTTTTTTTTTTTGCAGTTTTCAGCCAGGGCTGGGTTTGAACCCACCACCTCTGGTATATGGGGCCAGCGCCCTACTCCTTTGAACCACAGGCACCGCCCTGCTTTGAATTATTAACTTAAAACAGACAACTCTAAATTGAGGGACGGCAGACTCTCATTGATTGGGAAGTTCAATAATCTGGAAGAAACTACTTAAATGAAACCTAAGTATTAAAAATGTATCCTGAGGGCAGAGAAAGATGGTGGACCAGTAGGATCATTTAGCTAAGCTCTCCTAGAACAACTGGGGAAAAAAAGAGAGACATCAGGCATATGTGGCTAAGGAACCTTACCCAGAGTTCAGGGAGCACAACAAGGAGGTGGTGAGCTGAATACAGCATAGGATCTGGAGCAGTGGAAATCTGATGAACTAGTGAAGTGATTACAACAGCTAGGATCAGCTAGCCCCCTACAGAGGTCAGCCTTTCCTGAGTTTTCAGTTGTTGAGGAAGCTGCTGGTTGAGTGGAAAGCTTGGAAGAGTGGGCAGACTTGAACAATATATAGCAACTACATTTGAATGTTGATTGGAGAGGATTTGCCATAGGTTTGGTGGCTGGCAAGGAAGCCATACTGAAAGGTCTCAGCAGCCAGGGGGATGCCATTGTGGGAAGATTGAGAGAATGTCTTAGCAGGGGCCTAAAGTACAGCCATCTTAATGTCACCTGCCAGGATCAGAACTCCACTCTTGTGACAGGCTGAGGTACTTCTTCACCACATGGGAACTGGAGTCAGGGGCACTATGAGAGCTGCCCCTGAAGGATTCTTGTAAGCTTTAAGACCACAGTCCTGCAGGGTCTAAATGCTGAGGAAACAATTGTGCAATCACTGATGGAAACTAAGTTTGGAATAAGGACCATACAGTTTGCTTGGCTATGCTGTCTCCTAAAAAATCCACAGCACCACCTGGTGTCCCAGCAACATATTGCAACATACTGTCATCAGGAGTAAGGATTTTTATTTATTTGGACATGAGGAAGAGTTTGGCTTTGCTTAGGCTGAGGCCACATCAAGACCTAAGCTATGAGACAAGGTAATTTGAAGCAAAAGAGATACAGAGAAAGAAAACTGAGGGCAAGGAGGTGAAAAAGAAAAAAGAACACTTGAGGAAGAACAAACAGAAAAATTGGAGCAACATGGTAAACCAAAACAGAGGAAATCCCCCCAAGGGACCATGAGGCACCTACTGTAGAAGACTCCACCTATGAAGAAATAATGGACTTGACAGAAAGATTTTAAAATATGGATGATAAAGACAATAAAAGGAATGGACAAGAAAATGGAAAGACAAAACCAAAAGTCAGACAAGAAATGTGTAGAACATAGAAAGGATATGTCAGAGCTTAAGGAAATGCAGGCATCAATCAAGGAATATAAAGATGCAGTAGAAAGTATAAAAAATAGGTTAGACCATGGAGAATAAAGAACTTCACAGACAAAGGATAAAGTTTTTGAGTTAACCCAGTTAGATAAAGAAGCAGAAAAGAAGAGAGAGAAAGCAGAAAAGGTGCTTAGAAGACCACAAGACTCAATAAAGGATTCAAATATATGAATAATAGAGATTACTCAAGGGGAAGAAGATTGCACCAAAGAAATGGAAGCCCTACTGGAGACTATCATAAATAAAAACTTCCCAAGCTATACTAAAGTCCCTGACACACCCCCTTCAGATGGATATCAAACCCTGGATCATCTAAACTCAAACAAAGCCTCTCCAAGACACATTGTAATGAATCTGTCCAAAGTCAACATAAAAGAAAAAATTCGGCAAGCAGCCAGGAGTAACTGCCACTGACCTACAGAAGCGGAGCCATTAGGATGACAGCAGAATTTTCAACTGAAACCTTGAAACCAGAAGAGCATTGTCTTCCACCTTTGACATCCTTAAAACAATTTCAGCCAAGAATTCTATAATCTGCCAAACTAAGCTTCAAAACTGATGGCGAAATCAAATCTTTGGCAGATATACAAGCATTGAGGAAATTCACCACAAGACAAGCTCTGCAGGAAATGCTGAGACCTATTCTCAACATTGACCATCACAATGGACCACCAGCAAAGTAAACACCCAGAAGCTAAAGGTCAAAACTTAGCTTCCACAATTGTGCAAAGGATAAAACTATACAATGAACATTCCAAAAATAAGATGAATAGAATTCTACCACACTTATCAATTCTCTCAATAAATGTCAATGGACTAAATTCATTGCTGAAGAGGCATAGGCTGCCTGCTTGGATAAAAAAGCACAAGCCATCCATATGCTGCTTCCAGGAAACATACCTAGCCTTAAAGCACAAATAAAGTCTCAGGGTTAAGGGATGGAAAACAATATTTCAAGCAAATGGAAATCAGAAGAAAGGAGGGGTTGCAATCTTATTTTCAGATAAAAGCAGGTTTAAAGCAACTAAAGTTAAGAAAGACAAAAATGGACACTTTATACTGTTGAAACAAAGAATAAAACAAGAAGACATTTCAATTTTAAAAATTTTGCACCCAACTTATATGCTCCCAGATTTATAAAACAGACCTTGATGGGTCTAAGCAATGATATCCTATAACACCCTAATAGTCAGGGACTTTAATACCCCTATGACAGAATTGGAAATATTCTCTAAACAGAGACTAAGCAAAGATACAAAGGACTTAAATGTGACCCTAGAATAAATGGGATTAATAGACATATACAGAACACACAATCCCAAAGCTAAGGAATATACATTTTTCTCATCACCCCATAGTGCATAAACCAAAATCAACCACATCCTAGGATACAAGTCAAACCTCAGCAAAATTAAAAGAATAGAAATTACTTTGTTACTTCTCAGACCACAAGGCAATAAAGGTGGAACTCAACTCCAACAAAAATGTTCATTCCCACACAAAGACTTAGAAATTAAACAACCTATACTGAATGATGGTTGGGTTCAGGAAGAGATAAAAGAGGAAATCATTAAATTCCTCAAACATAACAACAATGAAAACACAAGTTATGCAAACCTGTGGGATACAGCAAAAGCAGTCTTAAGAGGGAAATTTATCACATTAGATGCCTACATTGGAAAGAGAGCACATTAACAAACTCATGAACCATCTTATGGAATTGGAAAAGAAGAATCATCAGCAAACTCATCAGAAGAAAAGAAAATAAATAACCAAAATTAAATCAGAAATTAATGAAATTGAAAAGAATAATTCATAAAATTAACAAAACAAAATGTTGACTTTTCAAAAAAAATAAAATTAATAAACCTTTGGCCAGAATAACTAGAAACAGAAAAGTAAAATCTTTAGTAACTTCAATCAAATATGATAATGGGGAAATAACAATAGATGCCAAAGAGATATGAGTGCTCGTCTCTGAGTAGTACAAGAAAATCTGCCCAGAAATTTGCAATGTGGAAGAAATAGATGAAGACCTGTACTCACACCCTCTCCCTAGACTTAATCAAGAAGGAATAAATCTCTTGAACAGACTGATTTCAAGAACTGAGATTGAAAAAACAATAAAAAAATTTCCCAAGGGGACTCAGTGCCTGTAGCTCAGAGGCTAGGGCACCAGACACATACACTGGAGCTGGCTGGTTTGAACCCAGCCCAGGCCTTCAAACAACAATGACAATTACAACCAAAAAAATAGCCAGGCATTGTGGGCACCTGTGTTCTCAGCTACTTGGGAGACTGAGGCAAGAGAATCATTTAAGCCCAAGAGTTTGAGGTTGCTGTGAGCTGTGATGCCACAGCACTCTACTGAGGGCAACATAGTGAGACTCTGTCTAAAAAAAAAAAAAAATCCCCCAAGGGAAAAAATGCCTGATCCAGATGGCTTCACACCAGAATTCTATCAAAACTTTAAGGAAGATCTTATACTCATACTACATAAATTAATCCAAAAAATTGAGAAGGAAGGAATCTTTCCCAACACATTCTATGAAGCAAACATCATCCTGATGACAAAACCAGGAAAAGACCCAACTAAAAAGGAGAACTTCTGATCAATTTCACTAACGAATATAGATACAAAAACTCTCAATAAAATCCTAGCCAATAGATTACAGCTATACATTAAAAAAAAAAAAAAAAAAAATTCATCACAATCAAGTAGGTTTCATCTCAGGAATGCAAGTCTGGTTTAACATATGCAAGTCCATAAATGTAATTAACCATATTAACAGAAGCAAAACAAGGACCATATTGTCCTCTCAAAAGATGCAGAAAAAGCATTCAATAAAATTCAGCATTCTTATCTCTGTGTGGTCAGACACAATTATAAGAGGGACTTTATCTAACAAATGCAATCAGTATAACTTAACTCTTTGCACCCTCAAGGAATCCCAAACAATAAAAAAAATTTAAAAATTACTTCTACAAAAAAAATGTGTATCTGATACAGGGTAGGTGCACTCCTGCTTGGTCAGCATCAGCCACCTGGGAGGACCTGCTGCACCTTCTGCATCTTGGCCCTGGGGATGTTGGTGCAGCAAGGAGGGAAAGTGGGAGCTGGAGAACCAAGTGTAGCAGAGAGGGCCGACACAGTGGAAGCCTCGGGTCCCTGATTTGTTAATGGAGATCATGGCACAGCGCCCCCTACTGCCAGTGCCAACCCCAAACACCTTGAACCTAGAGAGCGTCCTGCTGTGGCTGCACTACTCCCCTGTGAGCACTTCACAGGCCCTAGGGTGATACAGGGTTCCTCCATTCAGGGCTGAATAGGGACCATTCATTTCCTAGGCCTGGGCAATTTCAGGTAAGTTTCCTAGGCCTGGACAATTTCATAAATGGACTGTATCCATTCCTTGATTTACTCATTCATCTTACCGGGACACAAGGGACTGTATCCATTCATTTGTTAGGCTATACATATACCCCTAGACAAAGGACCAGGCTAAGATTTTCTGACTTAAGTCTTTTCCTGTGCCAGGAGCTCTGATGCTTTTCCTGTGTTCTTTCCAGTAAAATAAATCCTGTCTTACTGATACTGAAATTTCATCTTCAGTCCCTTCGTGGTCACCAAATATGATACCCCACTTTTGGGTTCTTGGTCTTGGTAATTCCAAGAATGAATCCACAGACCACAGATCAGTGGTTAAGATAGGATTTATTTATAGAAACAAAGAATACCAAAATGCCAAAGCTCCTGGCAGAGAGAACCCAGTGGGGGAACAAGTGCTCTTGCTCCCTCTCTCTGTCTTCCAGCTCTCTGCTTAGGGGTAGATATAATCGCAGCGGGTTATTTTGTCAGAACTCAATGGTTACATTTAGGGCATGGGTCCCTTAAAGAGACATTAAGCCTTACATTTAGCAGCCAGCACCAGAACTCACAGGCCTTGGAAACTTAACATGAAATTGACCAGGCCATGAAACCAACCAGCCCTAGAAAAGGTGAGTGTTTCCCCTTCAGCCAGAAGTGCACCGGGAAGGAGACACCCAGGCTGCGGTGTCTTCCCTGCAGTTGTCTGGCCCCTCCTGCTACTGGAGCCTCTTAGGGTCCCTCCTGTCTACGCTCCAGCCTGCTGGTTCTGCTGCTGGCTGCTGCTGCACCTACACTGCCAGAGCTAAGGTGGCAGGTCTTGGCACCACCTGTCCTATATCATTACCACTAATCTGTGGTCTGTGGACTCGTTCTTGGAATCCCCAGACCAGGAACTACTGAAGAAGAAATTCTGGTAACAAATTCTTTAAAATGAGGTTAGTAAATTAATGTTAATGTTCTTGGAATCACCAGACCAAGGACCTACTGAAGAAGAAATTCTGGTAACATATCTTTTAAAATGAGGTAAAGTAATTCTGGTAACATATCCTTTAAATGAGTAATGTTAACTCTACCTAATGATTATTGTACTATTTATCTAAACTGTGCAATAGTTACTAGAAGAAAATAACATACTTAACTGATTTTATTGTTTACAAAACACTTTTACATATTGTTCCCAGTCTATAATCACAACAAATTAAAGCATACTATTTAAGATAAAGCATTGTTACAGTTGAGAAAACCTGGAGCTAAAGTTATTATGTGATTTGTACAAGGTCACATGGCTGAAAATTATGAGTCGCAAGTCTTCTTTGGGATTTTCACAATACCATGCTTTTCTTTCTTTGAAAGAACCTTTTTTCCTATTATTTGCTTTAAGGTATGGGAAATGATAATACCTGGTTAACAAAAAAAATTTCTGGTTTGAATTTTACTATTAATTTTTGTATTATATATCTATTAGAAAACATATTAGTATATTCAACCATATTACATATAAGTTTTCAATAATAACAATATAATGCTAACAAATAAACTCATAACTTATTAGAGTATTTTTGAATGGAATTACATTCATTCCAGTAGTAGTACAAAATCAGATTTTTTTATCTTTTTCAGATTTTATGCAACCTCATTTAAATTTGGAATATGCCTTAGTATAATGGTGAGTAAAATTAAATAAATAAATAAATTTGGAATATGTCCACTTAGTCCAACACTTACTGAGGAGAGAGTGAAAAATAAAAATAAAGTACCTTTTCCTGAGATCTCTCTCCATCTCCCATTCTGTTACCTACAAATCTCTGGGAGTATTGCCTAGCTTCCTCAATAATTTCAGCACTGTCTTCATGACTTTTCTACTGCAAGAACCACCAGATACAATGTTGCTATTAATTTGTCAGTATCTTTCTGGCCTTATAGCATCCTTGCACAACCCGAGCCCCTAGACCATGAACTGTGCTTCAGTGACACCGTTCTTTAGCCCAGTCTTTTGGTCATGCTCACTTTCCCAATCCTGAATCTTATGTAAATTACATAATTGTACTTTCTTTGTTTCTCTTCTTGGACTACTGAAACTTTTGAAGAAAGTCTCAAATCATACATATAAATTTCTGCTGGTCGGTGCCTGTGGCTCAAGGAGTAGGGCGCCAGCCCCATATACCACAGGTGGTGGGTTCAAACCCAGCCCCCTCCTCCTCCAAAATTTCTGCTAACATTCAAGCCTCAGCTGGGCTCCCTTTGATGTTCAGTAATCTTTTATTAGTATTTTGTGCTCAAATAACCACACATTTACCACTTAAAATTAACGTCTTTTATTTTTATTCTGCCAAAATATCCATTTCCATTTCTTCTCATGACAGCACTTCAGTCTTCCTTTGGATAATTATGCCTCTTTCACTTTCAACCTATGTCGTGTGACTAGCAGGGCTGATTTCCCACTATCTGGCCCAGTTTTATGGGTAAGCAAATGACATACAGCTGACCAACTTGCTGTTTCCCTTCTTCTGTGAGAATGAACGTGAAGTACAGGTCTGTATACTGAGATTTGGTTCCAAAACATTGCTAGCACTATTGCAAGAGAGGTGTCCTTTCTGCCTTTAGTTCACTAAACTGTTAAACTATTATTGGCCAATATTGCCACTTAAGTCTGATTTTTCCAAACAAAGAAGAAATTCAGGGCCAAAAGATGAAAATATTTTGCTGATGATATCATTTGAACAGCTAGATCCAAACCTGCCTGAAGCTTTCAGAGCCTTATTCTTATAAATTACAGAATATTTTCCTTCAGCCAGCATGAGTCAGGTTTCTGTCATTTCACTGAAATGAGTCCTAACTAATGCTCTGCAGCAACTGTTTTCTTAAAGACTGTCATTAATAATAATAATAAAAGTTGATATTTATTGAGTGCTTACTCTATTTTAGATATTATTTTAAGCACTTAACTCAGATAAAATCGTTAAAACCTCACGGTAACTCTGTAATGTTACTATTACCTGTTATTTACAGATGAAGAAACTTCTCCCCAGGTTATATACTTGTAAGTGGCAGGGTTGGGATTTGAGCCACGACACAGTAGCACCAGATTCCACATTATGCTGCCTCATGAGCTGGCAAACCCAGGGGATTTCCTTTTCCTTCTTATCCTCTTTGCCCCATTGAGCACTGTTTACTTGTTCTTCAAACTCTCCTAGAAAGCCTTTGCTTTCCAATCCTTCTAATAGGAACTCCTTTAACTTTTCTTCTGTCATGCCTTCCAAATCTAGAGTTTTCCTAACAACTCTACTCTTTTCTTGGTTATCTCACAATTTCACAAATACTACTTCTGTAAATGGTAACATTAACTCAAGACTTTTATTTTAAACTGCTGCTGTCTTCAAATCACTGAAAATTCCTAATATGGCATGAATTATGTCACACAGTGTTGGATTTTTAGGAAAAAGTTATAACTTTTTTATTATTTAATAATAATTTTATTATTTTATCATTATTGAATTAAATAATAAAAGTTATTAACATAAAAAATTTCCTTGGATGGAAATTATAAATCCTAGCAGAGGTAATAAAAGTCAGCCACCAGGTAATAGAAAGATTATTGACACAGATGCTTCACGATGACTAAGTCAGGTAGCCATTACATCTGGTGAAACAAGAGAGAATGTGAATAAATACCTAGATACCAATTACCTAGTAGTCAAAATAAACCAGCATTTATTTTCTATCTTATAATCATAAAGTAGAGTTTTTGTCTATTTTACTCAAAAGTAAAAGGTCATCTCAGAAATATTGAAACTTGGTTGCATTCCCAGCTAGGGACCCAGCACAGCGCTAGCAGGCCAGCTTGCCTTCACTTATGGGCAACACCTGGGCCACTGCTGCCATTACCAGGGCAACTGTGGTGCCTCCTCCCTGCTGGCCAGGATCCTCCCTTGGTGCTATTTTCAAACCACTCTACCTCCGAAGCTGGTGGCCCAGACAGAAAGAACCAGCAAAGGCGGCGTGTCCCGCGGGCCATGCGGCTGCAGAAGGACCAGAAAATGAGAGGGAGGAGACAAGATGACTGACTGAAGCCAGCTTTCCACAAAGGCTCCTATCCAGAAAGAGAGTTAAAGGTCAGAAATTTAGCAAGTAACCTGGCGGATTAGATCTATGCCAAGAGGGAAGGTTGAAGAACGCACATCAACCTTGCTGAGGTGAGATGTGACCCCAGGGATACAAACAAAAGGTACAAAATCCATCACCAAGTGGACAGGAGCCCCCACCCCTGTGAAAATGGCTCAGAGTGCCCCACAAACAAATGAGCAGAGTCAAAGGTCCTCCCGCTATACTCCACGGGAAAGACCCTCTAAAAACTGGACCTACCTCCCCTACAAGGGTGCCACAGCGTTATCCTGACAGGCATAAAACTGTGTATATTTTCTACCTGAAACTCTAAGCTTCCAGCACTCCCCTCCAATCTCACTCTGAGGTCTGGAGGCCTGTTCCCCAGAAGTCAAGATTCTTGGGTGATTTCTCAAGGGGTGTGGACAGGGCCTAAACAGCAGCTGGTCTGTGCTGACTCTGGGGCACGAGAGTAAAGAGAGGATGGTTGGTAGAGAGGGAACAATGCTGGAGCGGCAGTGCCTCAGGTGCATAACAGCAGCCATTTTTGGCAACTATACAGCTCACCCCTGGATATTCTGCATTCACACCCCCTGTCTCTCTGGGAAACCAGAGGAGGTCAGGCATCTTCTCAGGTGGCAACCACCCACGAAAGAGATCTGGGACAGAAACGCAGGCCCCATGAGTAAAGGGTTTGCCCGAGGCGGTACTGGCCTAGGTAGAGCGCGGGGACTAGAAAACACATGCGCAGTGATGGCTGACTCCCAGGGCAGGGCTGAACCAGAGGACAGCTTTACTGAGCCTATGATGCACCCGGCCCCCAGGGGATAATCACCCTAGACAAAGGAGGGCAGGAGGCTAGAGCTGGTAGCTAACTGTGCTGCGAATACAAACCTGCAGGAACAAAGACAGGGCCTGAGGTGCAGGTTCTGTGAATTCAAAATAGCTTCTCCTCTGCAGGGGAATTTAACTGAAATTTCAGAAATCAAATTCAGAATTTGGATTGCAAACAAAATGAATAGAATGGAGGAAAATTTGGAATTAGAAATTTGAGAAGCAATTCAAAAGTCAGAATTAGAAATTCAAAGAGAAATTCAAAAGTTGTCTCAAGAATTCAACGAATTTAAAGACAAAACCACCAAAGATTTTGACACATTGAAGCAAGAATTTGCAGTCCTCAAAGACATGAAAAATACAGTAGAATCCCTTAGTAACAGAGTGGAGCGAGCAGAAGAAAGGATTTCTGACATTGAAGACAAAGCCTTTGAATGCTCCCAAACTGTCAAAGAGGAAGAGAAATGGAGAGCAAAAACAGATCATTCTCTCAGAGAGCTCTGGAATAATTCAAAGAAGACTAATATCCGCCTCATTGGAATCACTGAAAGTAATGAAGTGGCTTTGCAAGGCACAGAGGCCCTTTACATGAAATCATGAAAGAGAATTTTCCAGACATGCCAAGAGATTCTGAAGTTCAGATAGCAGACAGTTTCAGAACCCCATCATGACTCAATCCAAATAAGACATCCACCAAGCACATCATAATTAACTTCACTAAAGTTAATATGAAGGAGAAAATTATGAAAGCAGCCAGACGTAAGAAATCCATTACCTACAAAGGGAAGAGTATTAGAATGACTGCAGATATCTCTGCTGAAACTTTTCAAGCCAGAAGAGGGTGGTCATTGACTTTTAATCTCCTAAAACAAAATAACTTTCAACCCTTGATCCTGTATCCAGCTAAACTGACTTTCATTTATGATGTAGAAATTAAATACTTTAATGAAATTCATATGTTAAAGAAATTTGCCATAACCAAACCAGCTTTTTAGGGTATTTTCAGACCAATCCTCCATAATGACCAGCCCAAAAGTGGTCTACCACAAAAGTAAACTCACTCAGAAACTATTGATCAAACTCCAACTTCCACAGTGGCAAAAGGATTAAAAATGTCCCCTGGAATTTTGAAAAACTTGATACCCCAAATTTTACCAGACTTATCAATATTCGCCATTAATGTGAATGCCTTAAACTGTCCTCTAAAGAGGCATAGGTTAGCTGACTGGATACAAAAACTCAGGCCAGATATTTGCTGCATACAAGAGTCATATCATACCTTAAAAGATAAATAGAGACTCAGGGCAAAAGGATGGTCATCCATATTTCAGGCAAATGGTAATCAGAAAAAAGAAGGTGTTGCAATTCTATTTGTAGACACAATAGGCTTTAAACCAACCAAAGTAAAGGAGGATAAGAATGCTCACTTAATATTTGTTAAGGGTAATACTCAATATGATGAGATTTCAATTATGAATATTTATGCACCCAACCAAAATGTGCCTCAATTTATAAGAGAAACTCTAACAGACATGAGCAACTTGATTTCCTCCAGCTCCATAATAGTTGGAGATTTCAACACTTCTTTGGCAGTGTTGGATAGATCCTCCAATAAGAAGCTGAGCAAAGAAATTTTAGATTTAAACCTAACCATCCAACATTTGGACTTAGCAGATATCTACAGAACATTTCATCCCAACAAAACTCAATACACATACTTCTCATCAGCTCACCAAACATACTCCAAAACCAATCACATCTTAGGTCACAAGTCTAACCACAGTAAATTTAAAGGAATAGAAATTATTCCTCGCATCTTCTCAGACCACCATGGAATGAAAGTTGAACTAAGTAACAACAGGAATCTGCATACTCATACAAAAATCATGGAAGTTAAATAACCTTATGCTGAATGATAGCTGTGTCAGAGATGAAATAAGAAGGGAATCACCAAATTTTTTGAACAAAACGACAATGAAGACATGAATTATCAAAACCTCTCGAATACTGCAAAGGCAGTCCTAAGAGGGAAATTTATAGCACTGCAAGCCTTCCTCAAGAGAATGGAAAGAGAGGAAGTTAACAACTTAATGGACATTTCAAGCAACTGGAAAAGGAAGAACATTCCAACCCCAAACCCAGTAGAAGAAAAGAAATAACCAAAATTAGAGCAGAATTAAATGAAATTGAAAACAAAAGGATTATACAACAAATCAATAAATCAAAAAGTTGTTTTTTTGAAAAGGTCAATAAAATAGGTAAACCTTTGGCTAACCTAACCAGGAAAAAAAAAAAAAGAGTAAAAGCTCTAATCTCATCAATCAGAAATGACAAAGACGAAATAACAACAGACTCCTCAGAAATCAAAAAAATCCTTAATGAATATTACAAGAAAATTTATTAAAATAAATATGAAAATCTGAAAGAAATTGACCAATACTTAGAAGCATGTCACCTTCCAAGACTTAGCCAGAATCAAGTGGAAATGTTGAACAGGCCAATATCAAGTTCTGAAATAGCATCAACTATAGAAAATCTCCCTAAAAAGAAAAGCCCAGGACCAGATGGTTTCATGTCAGAATTCTACCAAACCTTTAAAGAGGAACTAGTACCTATACTACTCAACCTGTTCCAAAATGTAGAAAAAGAAGGAAGACTACCCAATACATTCTATGAAGCAAACATCACCCTGATCCCCAAGCCAGGAAAAGACCCAACAAGAAAAGAAAATTATAGACCAATATCACTAATGAATATAGATGCAAAAATA
>CAUYPK010138083.1:0-11953 GCA_963574355.1 Loris lydekkerianus
GGGAGGGAGGGGGAGGAAGGACAGGGAGGGGGAGGAGGAGGGAGGGGGAGGAAGGACAGGGAGGGGGAGGAGGAGGGAGGGGGAGGAGGAGGAGGAAGTGGGAGAGGGGGAGAGAGGAGGAGGAGGGAGGGGGATTAGTAAGTTCCCACCTAATAGGCACAATGTAAGGGTATGTAGCACACCTCCTAGGAACAGGACTCAATGACAAGAGGGACTCTACCAAACAAATGCAGACATTGTAACCTAATTGTACCCTCATATTAATCTGAAGTAAAAAGGTAAATAAAAGAAAGGATGAAAGAAAGGGCATGTATTTATTTCCTGGAGAAACAGTCCATAAATAACTGGGTGAATTGTAATTAAAAAAAAAAAAAAAAAAAAAAAAGGGTCACTCCACCAAAACAGGGTGCTGACAGCCAGATGGTTTTAAACAGGTGATTCTTTGTCCACCAGTTGTTTAACATTAGTGCCCATGAAGACAGTTTTCTTTACTCCCGTTATGAATTATTTGTGAAATCCTCCACTTCTTACACTCTTTCCCTGCTAGTCCTAAGTGATTTTGACATCACAATAGCTCAGTTTCCATGGGAAGTTTTCATAAAGCTTTTTTTATGCCGGGTCGGAGAAGCCTGTGTATTCTATATGTCACCACTGATGCAGTTTCCCCTGAGCTTTGATGAGGGAAAGTTAGTGAGTGCATAACAGGATGATAAAAACTGCCCTTGTAATTACTCATTCATGGGAACATAACAGATACAGTAACAATTAGTAACAAACCAGTAGCCAGTTTTCATGCTCCACAGACATACATTGCAATGTATTTTGATTTGAGTAATGTAACAACAACCAAAAAAAAAAAAAAGGTGAGAAATATGGCCCCTATACTTGAAATAAGTCAGGTGTTCAAACCCATCTCACGTCTTTTGGGCACCTAATAGTTTTTGCAAATAATAACTTTCAAAAGCAGATAAACCGTTTCTCCCAGGCTGCAAATGTGCAGATTCTCAGAAAAATGGTTGCATGGCTCATGTCTGTGAAAATTATTATCGGATGGGCTACTAACATTTTAGCTATGTGTACCTGTAATATATTTGGTACACAAATGAATGGGTTTGCATATGTGCTTACTATGTTTTAAATATGTTTTCGCATTCTTTTCGGGACACTGCAGACTCAAGAGTAGCTCTAATTTCAACATGAAAAAGAGATCCTCATCTCTGTGTATGGTTGATTCCTGTGTCTTCTCCTACAAACGCTTTCCAACACTAATATTGGACATGAACACTTACTTTAGCATAGAAAAAAAAAAGATACAAATTCATTTTGCGGGGTGGTTTGCTTATTTTTACAGTATCAAGAAAAATTATTGTATTTTCATTTTGCTCATATTAATGTGTTTCTGGTTAAAATAAAAGTATTATTTCAAAGTTATTCTGGAGCAATCCTTTTATAAGCACAAATAGGTTCATTCCATCTCTGTGTGCAATTTCTTTTAACTAGAGTTTTTAAATCTAATTCATTTCTTCTTCTTTTTGTTTGAGTATTATTACCAAGTAGTTTTGTAATATATGAATGCCTTAATCTGCTTATTTACAAACATTTATCTATAACACTGTAATAATGACATTCTACCACATTAGTAACTTTCTTGATATATTTTTAATAGTAAGGCTAATTTTAAAAAAGGATTAGGGAGGATGGGTGGATGGAGGGTGATTCGTGGGACTACACCCACGGTGTATCTTACAAGGGTACCTGTGAAATTTACTAAATGTAGAATATAAATGTCTTAACACAATAACTAAGAAAATGCCGTGAAGGCTATGTTATCCTGTTTGATGAAAATATTTAAATTGTATATAAAATCAGCACATTGTACCTCACGATTGCATTAATGTACACAGCTATGATTTAATAAAAAAAGAGAGAAATAAATAAATTAAAAAGGATTAGAACAGAAATGATACTAGCAAGTCTTTTTTTTTTTTTTTTTTCCAGATCAATGTATCTCTATATTTTCAAAATTAGTAAAAGGCCAATTTGCCTTTCAACTATCACGTGTAAATATGTACATTCTTCTTGAGAACATTTGCTATTTTGTTTGAACTTAACTAAATCATACATGAGCAATGACTTCATAAATCTTTGCATCAAAGTGCTCTACAATCTCATTGAAGAGAAGGTTTAAAGTAATGCAAGTCTCTAACTCAAAGGCGGGAAAAAAATCACTTTGCTTTAAAGCAAAACACTTTTATTTGAACTGAGAGACACAAAATTTCGGTGACACCTATGATAAAGCCACTGATATTTTACCAAACCAAATGCCTTCCTGTTTCCAAAACGATTGATTTCAAAGGGACCGTTACACAGAGCTTTATACAACTGCAGGCTTTGAATTTGGCTGTGAACTATTGAAGCTGGGAGACGTTCACAGGCGTCTAAAGTGGTGGAGATCTCCCTGCCTGCCTCTTTCTTTTAAATCCTACATCTAATCTGTTAGATGAATCATTTTGGCCAAACTATCAAAATATACCTGAAAGCAGGTAGCACATCTGAGGAAACTCCACAGTTCTTCCGACCCCAAACCATCATTTTCTTCCCTGTGAATTCCAGCAATTTCAGACCCAGGCCACCTGGTCCTCATCAACTGTTTCATTAGAAATTTGTTACCCAACAAAATACTGTTTGGTTTGTAAATTAGATTCTCAGCTGTTGGCCAATTCCACTAAAATATAAATACCTGCAGGGTAAGGAAATATGTTCCATGGGTTGTCAAAGGATTCTCCCCCACTTGCCGAGACACTCACGTCTCAAATAGTAGGTCATGAGTAAATGATATGCATATTGAGAAAAATGGGTTCTACGAGGATCTAGCCACATTTTTGTGCTTATGTAAATATATCCATAAATATATTCATATTACTGTTGAATACATGGGATTCTTGCTTCTCTTCATTCTTGTGATGTGTTCCAGCTCCATCCAGGTTAATACAAAAGATGTAAAGTCTCCATCTTTTTAAATGCTGAAGAGTACTCCATGGTGTACACATACCACAGCTTGCTAATCCTTTCCTGGGTTGGGGGGGGGGCACTTAGGCTTTGGACAGTTGGATCATTCCAGCCCCTTTAGAAGATCAAGTCCAACGTGGGAGACAAGTTTGTTGGAAAGGTGGTAACTAGCCAGCAGATGGAAAAAAACATAAGAGCAAACATCAAAAGAAATTGCACTGCAAACAAGGGTTCATTTGGAGTTCTTTTAAATGCTAAAAATACACCCTTATACATTAAATAATAATGCAAGAATAAAGGTTCATATCTCAGGACAGATGCAGTCAACCTCCCCTTACTGATTCATTCCTTAAACTTGTCTATTTAGGGAACTCTGTCCAGTGTTCCAAGAGCAGTGAATAAAACAGACACGTGAGCTCTTTTCTTTCCCAGCTGTCTGAAGAACCCCCCAGGCAAAAGTTGAAAAGGTGAAGAACACACCCATTAGCCTCCATTCACTAAAAATGTTCAGTCTCCTAAGAAGGTGAAGATTTGGAGGAAAGGAAGAGGTTCCTTGGGCATTCTTTTTTTTTTTTTTCCCCTCCGTCCTCTGAGATTATCTTTTTTTTGAGACAGAGTCATACTATGTTGTCCAGGGTAGAGTGCTGTGGTGTCACAGCTCACAGCAACCTCAAACTCTTGGGCTTAAGCAATTCTCTTGCCTCAGCCTCCCAAGTAGCTGGGATTACAGGTGCCCGCCACAACCCCAGGCTATTTTTTTTTTTTTTAATTGCAGCTGTTGTTGTTTAGCAGGCTTGGGCTGGACTCGAACCCACCAGCCTCAGTGTATGTGGCCGGCGCCCTTCTCACGGAGCTACAAGCTAAGCCCTCTGAGATTGTCTTGTGTCTCTGAGTGCTGAGGATCACACTGGAGTGCCTTGGGCATTTTGTCTCTTCAGTCTTAAGAGAATAACTAGAGGGCACGGAGTGGTGTCGAGGAAAGTGATTTTACAAACACAAGCTGAAATGGTCATTTAAGGAAAATCTGGAAACTGGTCTATGGTCTCTTTGAGAAAGTGTTATTTACAAGCTTGTTTTCTTTTTTGTTTTTATTAAATCATAGCTGTGTACATTAATGCAATCATGGGGTACAATGTGCTGATTTTATTATATACCATTTGAAATATCTTCATCAAACTGGTTAACACAGCTTTCACCGCAACAAGCTTGTTTTCTATTACTCCTTTAGACATAAGCTTAGATCAATGAGTAGCAGAAAGTCATTCTTAAACCGTATAATAGTAGGATAATAATATTGCCCACTAACAGCCTTGCAAGAATGTCATAGAATCCTTTTGATATACGAACTTGGGGTGCTAATCTCTGTTCAGTTTCTTAACATGTGTCATCACTAAACATCAACAACAAAAAGATTAGAAAAGAGGGGTCAACATGTATATTCTAAATGCATAAGTATATATTGAATAAAAGGAAGAAAATAGTAAATAATTCCAGGAATAAATAACAGATGTATCATAGTAGCATTAGAATTGTCCCCCAAATGAGTGAGGAACTGAGGAAAAAATTTTTAAGTTTAAATATAAAGAAAGAAAATATTTATTTAAAACAGATTGCAATGACCCTACCTAAACGGGACCCTCGGAAGTAGAGTTGTATGTGAAAATACTCAATTTTACTTACTTATGGAGGTCTATAATTACTGGAATAATTAACAAATAGCTAACAAATTAGCTATTTTGATATGCATGTCTATTTTTCTTCATTAATCATCACACAATAAAGTACATACAATATAATGCTCTACAAAATATGTTGTAATAAAAGGCATTCACTTTTACCCTCCATTACATGAGAGAAAAATTCAGATCAATTCAAGGTGGGAGGCAGGGGAATCACAAAGCTGGGAGAGGGGTGGGGGCAGAGTCTGGGGGTGACAGTGTGTACGACACACCCCTTGGGGGCAGGACACATCACAAGAGGGACTTTACCTAACAAATGTAAACAGTGTAACTTCATTCTTTGTATCCTCAATGAAACTGAAACTATAAATAAAAATACAGATTTATGACTGGTTTGTGATTCAGTCCTGAATCGAATCAACCTAAAATCAAATAAGTATTTGAGGCATTAGATATTAGGGGATTATTATTAATTGTTTACTGCCAAGAATGAAGCGAGAATTTTATAGTTGAGATTTACATATTGTCTGGAAAGAATATTGAAACATTCAAGTGTATAAGATCAGGTAGTTTTTCATTTTGCATCTTGTAACAAATACTGTAGAAACAAAAGTCTATCACAAAATATTAATAACTGTTGGATTACAGGAAGAGGATTTAGTGTTTCTTATATTATTTTTTCTCCATTCCTGTACATTTGAATTCTCTCAAGACTTAAAAAAAAAAGTCCAAAAAAGCAGTATTTCTATTATTGGTAAGAAAACAATCTATTCATTTAAAATGCATTTGCTGCAGTGTGAAACATTTTTATTTATTTACATTTTACTTTACTTGGATAAAATTTCATGTCTAAAATTTGCAGGAATGAGTTGAGGGCTTTACAACAAATCAACAAAATTGGTTATCTTAATAAACGACTTTCATTTACTCAGACTCCGGGGAGAGAAGCAGATGGGAATCATTCATTAAGATTCGCTCAGTCAGAGCTGAGCCCGGATGTGAGCTTCTGGAATTGCATTTCTCTGGGACTCGAGCCACAGGAGAGACAAAGACTGTAAGCTATGTCAGTCATTTTGGTGAATTTTCCCTGACTAAAGAGCACAAGAAATCAGACTTGGCAGGATTCTTCACTGATGGGGAAGCCAAACCATGAATCCCTCCTGGGAGAAGCATGGATTTATCTCAAGTATTGTAAATTCCAAAAACAACACGAGAAAGACCTGGAATAAGTGTGTGTTTAGGCTGGGTGTGATGGCTCCTGCCTGTAATCCCAACACTCTGGGAGGCTGAGGCAGGTGGACTGCTTGAGCTTAGGAGTTTGAAACCAGCCTGAGCAAGAGCAAGACCCTATCTCTACTACCCCCCCCCCCCCCAAAAAAAAAGGAAGAAGAAGAGATTAGCCAGGGGTGTGGCAGCCACCTGTAATCCCAGCTGCTTGGAAGACAGGCAGGAAGATCACTTAAGCCCAGTAGTGTGAGATTCCTGTGAGCAAGGCTGAAGCCATGCACTCCAGCCTGGGCGACAGACAGAGTGAGACTCTGTCTCCAATAAAATAAAATGAAAATCAAATTAAACAAGTATGTGTTTTTTCAAAAAAAGAAACAAAAACAATATTTTGAAGTAGACATGTCCCTGAAACTCGAATGGAGTAAATGATCAATAATGAATCCAAATGTCTTAATAAACAAACAAACAAAAAATAATGACTCCAAATGCAGCTTAATTGGTAGAAAAGGAAATATATTTGCTATGTAACACGATGTCCTATCATTCAAACAAGCCCAAAGATGAGAAAATGGACTTAGCTTTTTTGTTCTGCCACATATTTTTTCATTTCACCTATAAATATTTTATGAAAAAAATCTAAAGGATTCAAAAAATTAATCATGAACTTAATAGAACATGTAATGATGATACATAGAATTTTAATTCGTAAATGTCCCTCAGGCAAAACCTATTTAACAGCTGTTTATTCTAAGCACAGGAATAAGTTCACAAGACTCTAAATTCTGTTAAATGCATTGTGATATGGGGGAATATTGACTATAAATAGGAAAAATAAAACATTTTCTTTAGCATTGAGACACTGTAAACCTCCCTCAAACTGTTATTTGGCGAAGTTTGCCGTGAAGTTCAGAATTCTCTGAAGGGAAGTGCGGTTTCTACCGCTGAGAAACTGTGGGTGTTTGACCTGAAACAAGTCTGCTTTTCACAAGCCCAGTTCATTTTGAAAGACTGTCAGGAAGTTTTACTTTTGGAATTGTTAAAAAAAAAAAAAAAAAAAAAAAATGCTGGGATCACTTTTGAAGTAGATACAGAAAACACAGGCGTCCATTTCTTTGAACTTTCAGAGAAACCAAAGGTTTGTAACATTTCTAGACCTGATCTTCTGCATTTTGGGCAGCAAAGAATGAGTGCAAATTTAAAGCGGTGCCTGTATACATCTGAAGATAATAAAACTGGGCCTTTAAAATCAATTGTTATGGATACTAAACATGCGATGTTTAAAATAAAACATTGCGCTGAGTATTTCTCTACAAAGGTAATATTACTAACCAAATTCCTTTTAGAAACTCATTTGAACTGTTCTTAGATTTCCGTGATCAAGAAGTAGGTATTCAGATTGAAGAAAAATAGTCTAGGTTAGTACCAAATGGTATTTTAATTGCCGTATCATACATATTTCTGTAATCATTGTGTCATATTACATAATTAATAATATTTCATATGTTATATTATATAATATATGATATATATCATATGATATATATCATTGTGTCATATTACATATGTTATATAATATTTTTATTTATATATATTATATCGTAGTTTTTTAATATATATAATACGATGTATATATTATATATAAAAAATACGATAAACAAAAAAGACATTATTCTAACATCTGTTGACAAGAATATATACAATTTGCTTATTTTTTGTATTTGTTTTTTTTTTTTCTGAGACAGAGTCTCAGTCTGTTACCCTGGTTAGAGTGCTGTGGCATGTTAGCTTACATCAAATAGAAATATATTCATATAACCAGAAGGACAATTTTTTGGAGCAAACATTACCCTTTTATTAGCTCAGTCAATGTTTGATAATTTGTATTTTGCCATGGATATTCCAGGGACACACAGTGGTGAGGGAAAACACACCTGCTATTCACATTAGATAGCAGTGTATTGGGGTGATTGAATAAGGGATGCGTTATTATCAAATGGAATATGTTCATTAGCATTTGTATGATGGTAAGAAACAGAGAGAGTGACGTTTTCCTAGAATTTGTTGATGGATACTAGAAAATTTCCTGTGAAAACTGAAACCTCCATGGAAAGTGAGCTTGGCCTATATACGAGGAAGACACACTTAAATTTCAGAAAAGGGGCAGGGGAACAGGGTCCAGAGGGTGATGAGCTCTCACCTATCTCACCAACATCAGTACAATGTACAGACGTGTGGTCCACCTCTTGGATGAAGGGCTCAACAGTAACTTGGATGTGAGCTTACAAATACAAACGATATAAGCTAATTGTATGTACCCTTCTATTAATCTGAAATAAATAAATAAATAATAAATAAATATTTTTAATAAAAATATTAAATAATAAATATTATTTATTATTTATTAATAAAATAAATATTATTTATTATTTATTAATAAAATAATAAATATTTTAAATAAAAAAATAGCTTAAGTCTCCTACTGCCAAACTCCTCATTTGTTACATTTTAATGTTATATTAGTTCATAAATGATATAATTGCAAAAAAAAAAAAAGGGAGGGAAGCATGTGCCAGCCATCTAACGAAAGCTTGTGTCTGTTGTGTGTGCTTGTGTAGGAAGGTGATATGGTTGGAATGTTTGTGTCTGCCAAAAATTCATGTGCTGAAGTCCTCACACCCAATGTGGTGGAGTTGAGAGGTGACAAGGTCATGAGGGTGAAGGCTTTAAGCATGGGATGAGTATCCTTATAAAAGGGAACTTCCGGAGAGCTCACGTGCCC
The DNA here is from genome assembly GCA_963574355.1 of Loris lydekkerianus. Lineage (NCBI taxonomy): Eukaryota > Metazoa > Chordata > Mammalia > Primates > Lorisidae > Loris > Loris lydekkerianus. Next base: position 8,695 of record CAUYPK010138083.1, read on the forward strand.
CTTTTATCAGGAGAGGACACAGGACAGGAGGCCTTTGAAACAGGAAACAGGAATTGAGTCTCCACCACTCACAGCTTCTGCCACTCCGGGATCTTCAACCTCGAGAACTGTGAGCTCCCGTGGCAGATTCTGTGTCTGTGCGGGGACATCTAATCTGTGATGCCATGCCCAGTTGAGGATGATGATGACCCAGGAGTAGCTGTTCCAGGAAGGTGGGGTTGACGATGATGACCCAGGAGTAGCAATTCCAGGGAGGTGAGGTTGAAGGTGATGACCCAGGAGTAGCAGTTCCAGGGAGGTGAGGTTGACGATGATGACCCAGGACTAGCGTTCCAGGAAGGTGAGGTTGACGATGACCCAGGAGTAGCAATTCCAGGGAGGTGAGGTTGAAGGTGATGACCCAGGAGTAGCAGTTCCAGGAAGGTGAGGTTAAAGGTGATGACCCAGGAGTAGCAGTTCCAGGGAGGTGAGGTTGAAGGTGATGACCCAGGAGTAGCAGTTACAGGGAGGTGAGGTTGAAGATGACGACCCAGGGGTAGCATTTCCAGGAAGGTGAGGTTGAAGGTGATGACCCAGGAGTAGCAGTTCCAGGGAGGTGAGGTTGAAGGTGATGACCCAGGAGTAGCAGTTTCAGGAAGGTGAGGTTGAAGGTGATGACCCAGGAGTAGCATTTCCAGGAAGGTGAGGTTGAAGGTGATGACCCAGGAGTAGCAGTTTCAGGAAGGTGAGGTTGAAGATGATGACCCAGGAGTGTCAATTCCAGGGAGGTGAGGTTGAAGGTGAGGGTGATGATGATGACCCAGGAGTAGCAGTTCCATGGAGGTGAGGTTGAAGATGATGATCCAGTACAGAAGGTATTAAAAAAGCATAGCAGTTCCAGGAAGGTGGGGTTCTGAGGATAATACTTCAAGCATCACCATCACTTGGGGCTGTGGAAGGACTTTGTTCAAGATTGAAAACAAGAAACCACCTGCTTGGCATGGATGTTAGTGGTTCACCATCACTACACCCTGCTGGGAATCCTTGTTTATTTTATTTAATAATTGGGCATTCAGAGGTTGATGTGTGGCTTCACGAATGACCAGTCCATTAGCTGAGAAGTTGTATGGATGACTTGTGAACCTCCATGCCTGTAGCATCAATGCAATCAGAATGCAGTCAATTTCTCATCATTCACAATAGGGATGTTCTATCTAGTCCCCATTAATGATAAGTTAGTGAATCCTAAAACTTCTCCCATGACCCCATGGAGAAATGCATAGTTGACTGTCTTATAGACTCTTGTCACAAAAATTGTAGGAAAAAGCTGTGGCCATGTTGGCTCTTCTTAATTATTGAGCAAAATTGTAAGTGACACTCTCAGCAGTTAGATTTCCTGGTGTTTCGATGTTCTCAGAATGACCTGTCCAAAGACCGTCATCTTTGCAATGTGGGTTTAACTTGTGAGTAAAGTGACTTATCACTCCTATAACTAGGTTTTACTTTATATTGCAAAATGGGAAATGTCTGAGTGAGCCTCATTTAAGAACAGGAACCCTTAAAAGTGGGCAATTGTCTTGGGCTTGTCACAGAAGTTGAGGTCAGAGCGTTCAACAGCACGCAAAAGATTTGTTGGGCCGGTTCTGGCTTTGAATATACAAGAGACAAGAGATTTTCTGTAAAAACTGTTGGGCAGCTACACATGTGAGCTGCAGGTATGTACCGTCTTGAATGCATACTTGTGGACATAAAATGTGATGGTAAATTTCTTTTATTTATTTAGTTTTATTTTATTTTATTTATTTGAGACAGAGTCTCACTCTGTGTCACTGGGTAGAGTGCTGTAGTGTCATAATTCATAGCAAACTCAAACTCCTGGGCTCAAGGGATCCTCTTGCCTCAGCCTCCTGAGTAGATGGGACTATTAGGCACCTGCCACAGTGCCTGGCTATTTTTAGAGATGGAGTCTTGCTCTGGCTCAGGCTGGTCTCAAACTCCTGAGCTCAAGCAATCCACCTGCCTCGGCCTCCCACGGTGCCAGCATTACAAGCCTGAGTCACTGCACCTGTCCAGTGGTAAATTTCTTGAGACCAAGATTACATAGGTCGTCCATCACGTTTATTCCCCAGATAATATAGTGTATGTCATTTGTTTATAGGTAGTAAATGCCCACATAGTATTATCCGGATTGCGTGTTCTACAGGGAAATTTATCCTTCTCTGCAGAGCTTACAGAGTGGCTAACTCCAGTATATAGATCCTTTTGGGCGGGAAGCCATTCAAATCTAAGGAAGTGGAAATAGAACAAAGTTGTAAACTTCATTTTCCAGAAGAAGTTAGCGCCTACATAATAATATTCATATCTGCACATGGAACTACATCTCTAAAAAAAAAAAATTATTGCAAAACAGGTGTACTTCTCCACAACTGTTAAAAGTGGATCAGTAGACCTCAAATTTATATGCCCCACGCCTGGGTCTTCTGCAATCTATTTTTATGGATCTGATAAAATCACAGGCACTAAGAGGGTAAGGACACAGGTATTGTGTACATAGGCAACAGTATACATTTTATTTATTTGGGTGCAAAATATGATAGCACCCCCCAAAAATAATGAAGTAGATTAAAGGCAAAGTGTCATAGATGGTTTGAATAATTTCCCCAGGGCAGGCAGATTTGTTCCTGAACACATTTTTGTCATTATTATTATTATTATTATTATTAAATCATAGCTGTGAACACATTTTTGTAAACCGTGGTTTGTGTTGTGTTCAAACCATCCGATAGCACAAATAACACCACCAGGAAATGCCCCCTACATATCACAACTCTGTTGATCTTTTACTGTTATGATTAGATATCAATAGATAAGACTCCGGGCTTCTTACTTCAGCAAACATCAACGTGGGTGCATACGATATACTCATGAAGGGTTCATGTGCAATAACTTCTACATTTCCATTCCAGATATTCTGCAAAAGTAGAGGCATAAAGCATTCATCATTCTGCGTCTGGTTCATTTTAGATAGACATATAGAGCATTTTAGGATCTAATCTCTAAGGTGACATGGCATCCCAGGCTGAGTCTGACACGATACAGAAGGTATCAAAAAAGGTATAACTGGGCGGCACCTGTGGCTCAAAGGAGTAGGACGCCGGCCCCATATACCAGAGGTGGTGGGTTCAAACCCAGCCCTGGCCAAAAACTGCAAAAAAAAAAAAAAAAAAAAAAAAAAAAAAAATATAAATAAATAAATATATATATATATATATATGTATTT
>CAUYPK010138092.1:0-141680 GCA_963574355.1 Loris lydekkerianus
ATCCTGGGTTGAAAGTTATTTTGTTTTAAGAGATTAAAAGTCGATGACCATCCTCTTCTAGCTTGAAAGGTTTCAGCAGAGAGATCTGCAGTTATTCTAATATTCTTACCCTTGTATGTGATAGTTTTCTTTCGTCTGGCTGCTTTCACAATTTTCTCCTTCATATTAACTTTAGTGAAATTGATTATGATGTGTCTGGGGGATGTCTTATTCGGGTTGAGTCATGCTGGAGTTCTGAAACTGACTGCTATCTGAATTTCAGAATCTCTTGGCATGTCTGGAAAGTTCTCCTCCATAATCTCATGTAGAAGAGACTCTGTGCCTTGTGAAGCCACTTTGTCACTTTCGGGGACTCCTATAAGACGAGTATTGGTTTTCTTTGAATTATCCCAGAGCTCTCTGAGAGAGTGATCTGTTTTTGCACTCCATTTCCCTTCCTCTTTGAGAGTTTGGGAGTGTTCGAAAGCTTTGTCTTCAATGTCAGAAATCCTTTCTTTTGCTTGCTCCATTCTGTTACCAAGGGATTCTACCATGTTTCTCAGATCTTTGAGGGCTGCAACTTCTTGTCTCAATGTGTCAAAATCTTTGGTCATTTGATCTTTGAATTCATTTAATTTTTGAGATATCTTTTGGGTTACTGCTTGGAATTATAATTTGATCCAGATTCTGAATTTGATTTCTGACATCTCAGCTATTTGTTTGTGCATGGGATCTTGTGCTGTGTCTGCCCCATTGATCCTCGGGGGAGTTGATCTACTCTGATTGTTCATATTGCCAGAGTTTTCCTATTGATTTCACCTCATTATTGTTTTTCACCATTGCCTCTGGCCATCCTCAGAGTTGGGAAGGTGTCTCTCCAAGATTAGACCCCAGCAGGATCACTCTATTGTTGCTGGATCTTTGTAGGGAGAGACCCTGTGTAGTTCCTCGGGCTGCCCCAGCCAGGGAGTTCTGGTTGTGGAAGCAGTTCTGGAGTGTGACACACCCAGATTCAGCAACAGGGCAGGAGGTGATGCACATGGTTCTGGGAGTGCCTGGCACCCAGTGACTTTGGCACAGAGAGCCCAAGGCTCCAGCAGCCCCTGGCCAGGAGAAGGACCCAGTGCAGAGGCAGGGAGGGTTCTGGAGGGCATGTGACTACCAGAGTTCCTGGCCAGATGAGCGGGCCGGTGTGGAGGGAGGGAGTGTTTAGGAGGTAGGATGCAGGGTTGTGCGGCTCCCACAGTTCCTGGTCAGGGCATGTGGAGGCCTGGTGGGCGCGGGTCATGGGTTAGGGGTTGTGGTACAGGTTTTTGGAGGTCTGGGCGGTGCCAAGCCCAGGAGTTTGAGGTTGCTATGAGCTGTGATGCCATGGCACTGTACCCAGGGCAACAGCCCAAGGCTCCAGTGTGCCAAAACCGGTCTCACTTTGCCCCTGAAGGTTAAGGCTTTAAGGCAGCTCTGTCCCTGCCTTTAGGCTGCTTAGTCACTAGGTTACTAGCTCCCGCCCCATCCTTGCTCTGTAACCCTGAGGTTGGAGCCTGCTGGGGTAGTTCTCTCACAATGGCTCCCTGTGGCCCACGGCTGAACACTATTAGCTCCACCCGGCTCAGCGGCTCAGTCTGGGGCCCTAGACAATGCCCAAAGTTCTCCGCACTCCTGCTCAAGCTCTCCCCAAGGCAGTTCAACTGAGTGCCAAGTCCAAAAACCCCCAAACAGTTCACAGGTAAGGCCTTTCCGGTTTGCAGTCTCACTGCTGCTTGTATTTACAGCTGCTGGTGGGATTAGGTCCATCAAACACACGCAACCACTTGCCAGTTTTCCACTGTTTTGTCCTCTTCTTGGGGTCCAGACGTCCCTTGCTGACTCCCTGTATCCTCAAAGGGATGATTATAGGCAGATCCCACCAGCCAGAGTCTTATCTCCTCAGACTCACCGTGCCCAGTTGCAGGGAAGTTGTTACTCGGCCACCATCTTGCTCCAGCTCCTCTGGCTAAAACTTTTTAATAGACTTATTTTTCAGAGCAGTTTTAGGTTCATAGCAAAATTGAGAGGAAGGAACAGAGATTCCCCTACTCCCACACATGCCCAGACTGGCAAAACGGGTTTAAGTTTCTTCTATGTCAATTCTTTCTTTTTTCCCTCTTTCCTTTCCTCCCTTCTTTTTTCCTCCTTCCTTTTTGCCAGGGTCTTACTCTGTTATCCAGGCAAGAGTGTAGTGGCCTTAATAGCTGACAGCAACCTCAAACTCCTGAGCTCAAGTGATCCCCCTGCCTCAGCCTCCCAAGCAGCTGTGACTAAAGGCATGCACCACCATGCCTGGCTAATTTTTCTATCTTTGGTAGAGTTGAGCTGTGTTGCTCATGTTGGCCTCCATGTCTTCTCATGGCTTGATAGCACATCCCTTTTTCTTACTGAATACTATGTTATGTGGATGTGCCATAGTTTACTAATCTTGTCATGTCTTTTTTTTAAGAGCATGGACACATTTCCTAGAAATCTCCCTATCTGGCTTTCTGTCATGTCTCCTTGGACTGGATCAGGTCACATTCTTCTTCTTAAGTTAATCCCCTAACAAGGGGAAAGACATTGCTGTGAGTGACCAAGTATCTGTCCTGGGCCAGCAGAGAGTCCAGGCTTCTCTCAAGCTCCAGCCATGTAAAATTAAAAAAAAGTTCTCACAAGGGTCATATGATGACAATGGAATAAGAAAATTGATGTTGGGTGGGTCACCAATAGTGCTTCAGCAATACATTTTTTTTTCTTTTTAGAGATAGCGTCTTGCTCTGTTGCCCAGGATGGAGTGCAGCAGTGTCATCATAGCTTGCTATAACCCCCAACTCCTGGTCTCAAGTGATCTTCCAGCCTTAGCATCCTGAGAAACTAGGACTATACGCCTGTGCCACCATGCCTGGCTCATTTTTAATTTTTAATTTTTTTTTTTTTTTTTTGATAGAGACAGGGTCTTGCCATGTTGCCTAGGCTGGCCTTGAACACTAGGCCTCAAGTAAGCCTCCTGCCTTGACCTCTCAAAGTGCTGAGATTATAGGAATAAGCCACCATGCTTTTTAAAAAATAAATTTTATTTTTTCTGTTTAAAAATAGCACATAGAACATCTAAAATCTACATAAAGTAAAATAAGCAAAACTCACCTATAACCCCAACTTCTGCTGATTACTGTTGTTAGCGTTGTACCGTATCTCTTTTTAGAATCTTTTCTCTATTTAGTTTCAGGGACACATATAATGAGATATTTAGTTGAGACACTTTCCCTTTTAATATTGGCTGAGGCATGAAGACAAAGATATCTCATACAGAGGAAGTTGTGGGGCAGAGAATACCGAGGTTGAAAACTGGTGAGATGGCTTGCCTGTATCAAGGTCAAAGAGAGTCACGAACAGGAGATTTGGGGGAATTTTGAGAGAATTTCTTTGTAGAAAGTTAAGCTATGAGTCCCAGTCCCTTGGGCATTTGAGGTCCTAACACCAAAGGGAGGGAGGTCCCTCCCAAGCCTGGTCGGATAGGCTTCAAGGAGACTTCTTGAGGGAAGCTGATATGTGTCTCCTGGAGTTTGGAAGTTCAGAGATCTCTGTCTAACATGAACCAAAGGAGTCCAAGGTGAAGGACTGTGGCTGTCAACCTGAGGAGGTGGAGCAAAGAGAGCAAACAGACCTGTTTTGTGAGCCAACTTCAATTTTTCACTTTATAGGATGTATGCATGTTTCCTGTGGACTAGGTGAGGGCCTTGAGTGCAGGAAAGGCAGTCTAGAGCTTCTTCAGATTCGGCCTCACAAGACCACCTGGAAGGGTGGTGGGACTCCAACCAAGGATCAGTGTGACTGAGTCACTGGAAACTAGATGCTGGGGGAGAGGCAGTTAAGTGTAGTTTAAACTTTCAGATGGCTTTTAGAGATTTCTCTCAGGTTTGAAATCTCTTCTCCCAGGATTCCCCAGGCACCTCCCTTAAATGCCTCTTTATATCTACCTCATGGGGTCTCCCACCCTCGTTCTCACAGATACTTTTATCCACCTGTCAAGGTAATGAGAGTCTCAGCCCCAAGCCCCTTCCTGTGTCTTGGAAGACACTGCCATTTCAGGTTTAAGCCAGAAATTAATGGGGTCTTCTGCCAGGCTTTTGCTGGTTGAACATTAGGATAGGACTTTGGCAAGAAAAAGTTTAGATTTTCTCTACCAGGGCTATGATCAATAAAAGGTTACTTACTTAAGGACAAAACCACTTCATCAGCATCAAGGAACCCACAGGATGAAGTTACTTAAGAAATTTTCTGCCACATGATTTTTCTTCTCTCCTGGGACTTCTATTAAGAGTATGATGGGTCATTTCACTCCATCTTCTATGTCTTTCACTTTTGCTTCTCCACTTTATCTCCATCTTTAATCTCCACTTTAATCTCCATCTTTAATCTCTCTGTGCTGCATTCTGGATAATTTCTTCAGATTTAACTTCCAGTTCACTAATTCTCTTTTCAGCTGTATCCAATCTGCTGTTAAGCCCATCCCTTGAGATTTAATTTCAGGGTTTTTTTCAGAGCTATAATTTCTATTCAGTTCTTTTAAAAGTCTACCATATCACTTTTTATAGTTTCTAGTTCCCTGTTGATTTTTTTAAGCTTACACTTTTATCTTTTTGAACATAGAAAGCATAGTCATTTTTAGGTTGTGTCTGGTAATATCGGACACAATATTTTATGTACTTTGGGGTCTGTTTCTGTTGTCTATTGTTTCTTTTATACTAGTCATGAATTTTGGAATAATATCTTGAAGCCTAGGATTCAAAATCCAGAGAGTACTTTTATTTGTTTCAGTCAAATGCTTGGGAGTGTTACCATTCTCAGAGTGCCACAATTCCATTTTGAAGCTTGATATTTCCTAGTAAGGAATCAGGGTGTAAGTCTATGTGAGTGCTCATTTATATTAGGTTCCTTTCCTGCCTTCCCTGGATCTCATTTAGGGTATGTAGCCTCAGTTTTGGGAAGGGCATGTGTTTCCAGCTTTCTAACCTTTGACAGGCTCTAGGTTTTCACTTCTTTCTTTTCATCCTTGAGAGGGATATCCAAAGCACAGTTCTGCTCCAGTATTTGTTTTTCCCAGGCAAGCAAATGCTGTTTGGACAAAAGCCATTCTGTGGACTGGGCTTATCTTTCTGGATTCTTACCTTCTCACAGGTCTTTTCTTTTCTTTTTTTTTTTTTTTTTTTTGAGACAGAGTCTCATGCTGTCACCCTGGAAAGAGTGCTGTGGCATCACAGCTCACAGCAACCTCCAACTCTTGGGCTTAAGCAATTCTCTTGTCTCAGCCTACCAAGTAACTGGGACTAAAGGTGCCCACCACAACACCTGGCTATTTTTTGGTTGTAGTTGTCATTGTTGTTTGGCGGGCTGGGCTGGATTCGAACCCGCCAGCTCTAGTGTATGTGGCTAGCGGTCTAGCTGCTTGAGCTACAAGCGACAAGCAAACTTCTCACAGGTCTTAGCCCAGCAATTCCTCAGTAGTATGCAATCTTTTGTGTTTTCAAGATGTTTTTCTAATTTTTTTGATCATTTCTTTTTTATTGTCTTCAGTGGAAAACTGGCCTGAATTACCATGAACAACATGACCAAGAGTTTACACAAAGAATGAAGGACAGTGACTTTATTTCTGGAGAAACAGCAACCATGGCCTTATTCTCTAAAGGAGGCTTTGCTGCCTTCTGGAGCTTATTTCCATCACAGAAACCTCCCATATCTATGGAGAACACACCCGACAGAGTTATGCAGCATATGTAGTGCTGCCCTCATCTGGGTATTCTCTCAGCCCAAGTTCTTTTCTTGCAGTATCCTGGGAGTCAGAGATTTGGTTTCCGTGGGGTCTTGGACACTTACTCATTCCTTACTCTGGAGGAGAAAGTTACTTCTCTTTCAGGCTTTTGCTTTTTTAAATAGTTTATCTGCAACATAGGATTAAGAATCAGATTTCCTATGACAATGCCTGTGAACATCCCTATCACACTGCTTGACACTTTTACATGCTCAAAAAAAAGTTCGATGAATATTAATATGAACCAGTTACATGACTATATTAATTTAGTTTTAAATGCTAGAAAATCCCCCAAATAACAGTAGCTTTCAACTTGCTGCTCCTCCATCCTTAGTGCAGTGCCTCATGGCTCAAGGTGCTGTTCAAGCTGCACCTGCATTTTGGGCAGTGGGAGGAAGAAGGGCAGGAAAAGGGCATAACCTCTTGTTCAAGGAGACTCCTTGGCAGTCCTGCACAATACACCTGCTTAGTTTCATGGACCAGACCTTGTATATGGCTTACTTGGAGCTGCCAGGGAATGGGGAAATAGAACCTCTGAGCTGGGTGGCTCTGAGCTGTTTGTGGAATTCTTTATCTGAGAAAGATAAGGAAAAGGGGAAATTAGTAGGCAACTGGCAGTTGCTGCCACTGTGACTTTGACTGAATCACTTTGGGCTTTGTTTTATCATCTATAGAAAGTGGTGGGGAGGCACTGTTGGTATTTTGGGTGGTACAGTTCTTCACTGTGCAGAACCGTCCGGTGCCATGTAGGACATTTAGTGTCCCTGGGCCCTGCCTAATTTTTAAAAAAGTTTAGAGATAGAGTCTTACTCGGTTGCCCAGGCTGGAGTGCAGTGGTGTGATCATAGCTCACTGAAGCCTTCAACTCCTGGGCTTAAGCTGTCTTCCTGCCTTAGCCTCCTAAGTAGCTGGGACGACAGGCACCTGCCACCATGCCTGAACAATTTTAAAATTCTTTGTAGGTACAGAGTCTCAGTGTGTTGACGAACACTTTGTTGGCCAGGCTGGTCTTAAACATCTGGCTTCTTGCTTGGCCTTCCAAAGTACTAGGATTTCAAGCATGAGTCACTGTGCCTGGTGGCTCTGCCTATTAAATGCCAGTAGCATGCCTGGGCTTTGTGACACCAAAACAACCTCACTCTTTCCTAATTGCTCCTAGGGGAAAGTACTGCTCTCTGTTGAGAACTCCAGAACAAGATTATTCTAAAGCCCTTCTAGCAGTGGCATTCTGTGAGTCTGTGATGCTATAATGCCTGGTCTCAGCAACTTCATCTGTCAGGTGGTCAAGAGAAGGGGAGAGGATGGGAGTGCAAATGTCTGTTTCTTCCCCTGGCTTTGAGGGGAGAAAGGAATCATTATGCAGCTAGAGTCAAGATCATTAATCTCCAGGTGGTCAGAGAAGGAGAAAGGACAGAAGGATGGAAGGGCCAAGATAGAACTTTCCAAGGAGTGAGAGGAAGGGGAGGCAGAAACCAGAAGGCCAAATTCCAACAGGGGCCCACTGCCCCTTGCCAAGGCCCTTTGCCATGGCTCTGGCATGGGAGATGGAGAGAGGGCCATCTCTTGAGATACTGGCACCCTGGCCTTCATCTGTCATGATGCCCTTATTAGCAGCTCCCACATCCGTTGACGGGACCTCATAAGGAAGCCTGCCTGACCTTTGGGGCAGCAGATGCCATGTTTGGCAGGGCTGATCAAAGAACCCTGGGACAAGGAGGCCTTAGGACTGGGCTGGTGCCCAGAGGTTCTGCTTTCTCTCTTGCAGGCTTCCTGTCCCTTGTCCTTGCCAAGGTGGGGGACACTTAGGTGGATCACGTTGTACTCACCCCAGCAGGTCCTGACGGAGAGAAGGATGTTTGTGTCCCAGATTCATGCTGCCTGGATGCCAATCACACTTACTTAATTGCGTGACTATGGACGGGGTGTTTAACCTTTCTGTCTTATTTGTTCCCTCCTTGGCAAAATGGAGGTAATAACAGTCCCTATCTCAGGGTTGCTGTGAGGCTTACACGCAACAATCTGGGTAGAGTATGGAGAAGAGTGTCTGTATACAGGAGGCGCTCAGTAAGTGGTAGTCCTTGCTGTGCTGGGTGGAGACTCGTTTCTCTCTTTGCCCCTGGCCCTGGAGATTCTGGTGCACACACCGTGGCTTGGAGGTTTAAGCCATTTGCTACAGGGTTCCACAGTTAGCCAGCGTGGGCAGGGGTCTGCCTGCCTCAAATCACAAAATCTCCACCACCCCATAACAAAGAGGGCTTCAGGGGAAGGGGGAGGACAGCTTCACAGTGGACTCTGAGCCCCCAGCTGAGTCCTCTCAGAAAGGGCCCCTCCCTGTAGACACAGGTGCGGACGCAGGCTCACGTGCACCGTGAGAGTGTTGTTTTCAGCTATGGGTGGAATGTGTGCGGGGAGCCTGAGGGAGGCATTGGCCCAACCTGAAGTGAAATGTTCTTGGAAGCTGCCCAGGCTTCAGGGAGGGAGGTCTTGGCAGGCCCATGAGTGGGCTCCCTGAATTAGCCAGCAACTCAGAAGCCTGCCCTGGTTCATGCTGAGGGAGATTGCGCACAGTGCGAATGGAAGGGGGCTCGAAGGCCACAGTGAGACAGAGCCGCTGATGGGGCCCCTTGTGCCCCCCCCAACAAGATCCTGCCCATGGCTCGCTAGCTGCTGGATGTGGAGAGAAAAGTTGAGACTGTGGCAGACGGCAGAGGGGCTTTCGGCAGATGTGCAGGGTCTGAGTCTGAAGGCCCACACGCTAGTCCTGGTCTTGGCATTAATTACTATTGAGCATAATATGTAAGCTAACATAATAATTATGCTGCTATCATTATAGATGCTGATGAATAATCAATATGAATTAATAATGAAAATAACTTTTTTTAAGTGCTTACTATGTGTCAGGCATTGTGCCAAGTGCTATCTATGAATTATCTCCTTCAATCCTCCCAGGAATCTTAATGAGGAAGGTTTTTTGTTTTCAAAGAGGAAATTGTACTGTGACAGCTTGTGACTTGTCAAGGTCATGCAGCGGGTGATGGCTGGGGGACTGGATCCCACTGCATCTGCCCACAGGGCCCACTATGAACATGCATGCCCTCTAGTGTCTGTGAACCATTCTGCCTCTCTGAACTTCTTTTTGCTCAAGAGTGAAATGATTTTAAATACTTTTATCATGGTTACGTCACAGGGTGGCAGTTAGAATCAATTGAAGGAGGGCTGCCACAGTATTCATTCATTATTTAATCAATGATGATTTATGGAGCCCTTATCTGTGCCTGACACCATTCTAGGGCCTAGAGGTACAGGCAAGATCCTTGCTCTCAGGGGATCTAAACTCTAGTGTGAAGGTAGGGAGACGTAAAAGCAACAAATCAATGAGTAAATAATATGGAGTTTCTTTCTCACAGGGCTCAGTGCTCAGAATAAGATGAGAGGGTGATGAAGCTCAGTCCACACCAGGTGGATTGGCAGAGGCAGGTGGTCTGAATGAGTTATACTTGGAGTTGACACAAAGGAGCCAGCTGTGGAAAAAACCTTACTGGTGAGTGCAGAGTGAGGGGGGCCGGAGCTGTGGCCAGAGCTTAGTAACTGGAGAGAGCGCAGCATGAGGGGACAGTCAGGCAGGGGCCGGGTTGCAGGGCACTGGTGGGGAGTTTGGATCTTATTCTCAGGGCAGCAGGAGCCAGGTGGTGTTGAAGTGAACTAGACCAACAGTGGCATAAACAAATAGAAATTTATTTCTGTCACTTGAAAAGAAGGCTGGAGCCAGATGGCTGTTGATACTAGCTATGTGGCTTGACGGTATTTGGGCTGACATTTCTGTGCTCTCTGGCCTTTCCTCCTCCTGTTGTCACTGGCTAGGGCAGCTCCAGGTATCACATCTGTGAACAAGGCAGAATCTGCTGGCTTCTTCTTAATCAGAGCTGCTCTTAGCTGAAAGGGAGGCTGGAAAAGGGAGTCGGGTATAGGAATGAACCAAGATAGAGACCGGAAGGGGAGTAAGGCTGGAGGGTGGGTGCAGGTGAGCCTCCACCTACCAATGTGTCTCAAACTTTGAGGACGCAGGATGCCTTGGTCTGGGCTGTTTTAGACACGCTCCCAGGAGATGCTGATGCAAGGACATGAGCGGATGCCACTGATGAGTTTGAAGTAAGAAGGTGCTCACCTGATTTCTGTGTCTCTGGGGAGAGTCCCTTTATGGGGAGGGGGTGGACACCAGGAGACCCGTTAAGAGACCAGAAATCATAGTCACTTGGGTTAGGGTGGTGGCAGGGGAGAAGGGGCTGGTGGTTGGATTTTTAAAAATATGATTTTTAACCTCTTAATTTTTTAAATCATAAAATATACATGACATAACATTTACTATTTTAACCACTTTGAAGTGTGTACGGTTCAGTGACAGTAAGTATATTCGCAGTGTTGTACGGCCATCACCACTGCTCACTTCCAGAGTCTTTCCATCACCCCAAACAGAAAGTCTGTATCCATTAAATAATAACTTCCTGTTTCCCTCCCCCTCAGTCCCTGGTACCCTCTGTTACACTTTCTGTCTCTATGAACTTGACTACTCTTTAGGCGCCTCATATATTAGAATCATGGGATATTTGTCCTTTTGTGACTGGCTTATTTCACTTAGCATAATGTCTTCAAGGTTCATCCATTTTCTTCCATTTTAAGGCTGGAGAATATTCCATTGCATGCACACACCACATTTCGTTCATTTGCTGATGGACATTTGTGTTGTTTCCACCTTTCGGTTGTTATGAATAACACTGCTATAACCATGGGTGCGCAGGGTTCTGTGTGAGGCCAGTGGTTGGTTTCCAGCTGTGTTTTGGAGTAGGGCCATCAGAATGTGCTGAGAGTAAGAAGCCAGGGCCAGAGCAGAATTAATAATGACTCCTGGGTTTTTTGCTTTGGTGGTGATGGTGGTGTTTATTAAGTTGGAGGAGAAGTTGTAAAGTACTCTGCAAACATCAGGTAGTATTATTTTATACAGAATTGTCTTAAGGACTTATCAACCTCCCTGTAATAAGTCATGCACTGGAGCCTGGCCACTCAGATTTCCATACTCCATCAATAACTGCCTTATTTGAATAGGAAGTTGGCTAACTGTGGCCCACGGACCAAATCCAGCTCACCACCTGGTCTTGTACTGCGTGAGCTAAGAACAGTTTTCACATTTTAAAATATAAAATGTGAAGAAAAAGACTATGTAGACTTTCAGCTAGAACAGTTGCTCAGTTTTGCCTCTTGGCCCTGCAAAGACTAAAATATTTACTGTCCAGCTCTTCCGGGAAGAGTTTGCTGACCCCTGGACTACATTAACTGTTTTGGCTCAGACTGAAGAAGACACTGTGCTTAAGTGGAAATAAGACATAACAAAACAAAAACCCTCCTCACCATTGCTGACCTACTTCTGTAGAGCTTTTTGGTTTGCGTGAGTACTTGCTGGTTACTAGATCTAGCTAGCAAGCTGTACCTACCCTGCTCCCTGTTGCACAACCCACTCCGGGCCCCGTCTTCTGCAGCTACCACAGGTAACAACCTCAGTCAGCTGAGACTATGGAATGGATTCATTTCAGCGCAATGCTATTTACCAGAACAAGTGACTTATTCCGCATCTAAATTTTAAGTGATGCCTATGCTTTCCAGGAAGCAGTCTAGCTTAGGAAATGACCTATAATAAATGCATATAATAAATTCATTTTTTGAACCTGCAGAAAGGTGTTCAAGTTTTATAAGATGAGAGCAATTTCTCCTTATCCTTGCTAAATACATGTTGTATAAATAATTGCAAACACAATTTGAATGGGTGCTAAATTATCAACTTGCCAAAATGCGATCACAGCTCTTATTTTTCCAATTAATCATGAAAAAAATCCATTTGTTGGTTTCTCCCTAGTGAGGCCTCCTCTTCACTCTTAAATGACCCAAGTATCCATGGTGCTTACTCAGTCCAGTGGGCTTGCTCATGCTTGGAAATGCAGAGCAGGAAGAGATCTGGAGAGGGTGAGCTGTCCACTCAGGGTTTTAACTGTGGGAACCGGTTCTGCAAGGTCCTGTCTTCCTTACCTACTGCTGCAAGGATGCTCTGGTCTGGTTTTCATGCAGATTGTAGGGCTGCCCAATTCTCTGGCTCTCAAAGTTCTAGTTCGTTAAGTTCATGTTCACTTGGTTCCTGAGGGATTGAGTCCTAAGAGGCAGTAAGCTCTGGTCCGAAGCCACACCTCTCCCTGAGACTTCAAGGCTAGGAATTAGGTCTAGACCCAGTGCATCCACGTGCCCCCTCTGCTTGGAACCTGTTTTCTACCAAGTTGATCTTAGCCAGCATCAAATCACTTCGCAGCAGTGAAGCTTCTCAAACTTTCAGGATGTAGCATGCTACATCCTGAAATGTGGATGTTACCTATCTACCTTTGAGCGTACAGGGATAGGCAGGAAATCCTTCCAGGAGACTTGTGGTCTTCTGGAAATTTGCAAGTTCACCCACCTACTTCTCAGTAATTACTACTGTGTACTAAGGGAGATTGGGAGCCAAGGCCTTTGCAGGCCCTAAGAAGTCCTGGGCCATGAATGTTTACTATTGTCTTTGTATAACTATGAGGGGTTCCAAGGAGTCTCTTCCCCCAGCAGAGAATATTGGTTCCAGGGTGACTTGCTGGTTCACCTGGTTGAATTGACCAGCATCCTCTGTTCTGCAAATTCCATGCATTCCACAAGTGTTTATAGGCACCTCCTGCGTGCTGGGCTCTGTCCTAGGCACGATACACCAGTGAGCAAAACAGACCAAGATCCCTGCCCTTGGGAGGCCATGCGGTGGTGTGTTAAGTTCTCCTCTCAGATATGGTGCAGTGCTGGGGGCCCAGGAGCTGTGTGTGTGTCTAGGGCAGTGGGAAGGGTTTCCCACAAGAGGAGATGTTTGACAGGGTCTTGAATACTGAGTGGGATTTATCAAGACACACAGGGGCAGGGCAGGGCAGGGCACACCTGTGTGAAGGTCTGGACATGAGGAAGAGCTATGTCAGTTCAGACTGATAAAAGCCACGGGTGGTAGGGGTGCTGGGATGCTTTGGGAGCACAGTGTGCCCACAGAATTCCTAGCTTTTTGCAAATACATCAGCTCCTGCAGGGCCCATTCAGAGAAAAGGCACCTGCTATAGTGTGGTCTGGGGCCTGACCCTGAGGGGCTTTGAGTGCTTTGCAGGGGGTTTGGACTGTGTGTTTGTAGTCCTGTGTTCAGGGAACCCCTGCAGTGAGCAACTCCACACCGTGCTGTTTGCAAAGACCTCAAGGCCAGCAGTGTCCCTGCACTTGAATCCTGCCCTCTTGACATATCAAGTCTCCTTCCAGGGGCTGGCTTTGTAGATACCTGTCACAGAGGAACACCCTGACCTGTGGGCCCATCCTCCGCTGTTCAGGAGATCACGTTGAATAACTTCTCTCCTCCCTAGGTGCTGCATGCCACACGTCCTAATTTAGGACCCCAATTCATTAGCACCTGCTTTGTTCTTCCTCTGGGCACCTTGAGGGGTGGGGGATGGTTCCTCCAGGCCTGTCTTCTCACCTCAAGGTGCTTCTTGGTGTACAGTGTTACTAACCCTCAGCCCCAGCCCTTGAGTCTCTGAAACAGCAGCAGGTGGGAGTTTGGGGCAGGGGCCCTCAAGTTTGTTCCTCGGATCACATGAGCCTGCGTCATCCTGTTGGATACGCAGCCCCTCAGCTCAGCTCTGAGTTTGAATGCATAGGGTGGGGGCCCAAGAGAGATTTTTGGACATGCTTCCCAAGTGGTTCTTATGTATGTTAAAGTTGGAGAACTACTGTGTAAGAGGGAAGTGCCTAAACATTTTGGGGAGCTGGGGCTAGTTCTTGCTTGGATGCATTTAAAACCCAGAGGTGATGGGTCTTAGCTCACCTGGCCTCTGCTGGGTAATGTCTCTATAGTCTCTAGAGTCCTGCCTAGAAGCTGGCCAGTTCCCAGTAGAGAGGGTGAATGTTTCTTATGTAAATCAGTTTCCTTCTGTAGGATTCTGCCTGCTGGAGTCACACCAAGCAAGCCCAGGGCTTCTTCCAGGGAGCAGCCACTCAGACAGCTAAAGGCTGTTGTCACATATTAAGGTCCTTGGATTTTTTGGCTAGTCTTTATCTATTATGATCTCTAGACATTGTTCTCCTGGGTGTACACTTTTTTTTTTTTTTTTTTAATTTAGCCCCTTTAGGCTTGGTACCTGTAGCACAGTGGTTACGGCGCCAGCAACATACACTGGAGCTGGCAGGTTCAAATCCGGCCCAGGCCTGCCAAACAACAATGACAACTGCAACCAAAACAAACAAACAAAAAACAATTAGCCGGGTGTTGTGGCAGGAGCCCGTAGTCAGCTACTTGGGAGGCTGAGGCAAGAGAATTGCTTAAGCCCAAGAGTTTGAGGTTGCTGTGAGCTGTGATGCTATGGCACTCCATCCAGGGCGACATAGTGAGACTCTGACTCAAAAAAAAAAAAAAGTGTGCTTTGCCTTCACCCAGAATGTGTGCACTGTGCCTGTTAGGTGTAAACTAACCCAACCTTCATCCCCCCACCTCTAAGTACACTTGAATGTTGACTGTGGGCTGTGAACTTTCTATATGTTTTTATTTAATTCTCCCATATCTTGATAAGGATGGTTTTGTTATCTTCCTTTTACAAATAGGCAAATGTAGGCCCAAAGAGGTGAAGAGACTTTGCTAAGTTTGTGGGACTAGTTTGTGCCAGAGCTGGGGTTTGAACACAAGGTCTGCGAGGACACCTAAGCCAGAGTTCTATTATGACCTCCCATTTCATAGACAGAGAAACTAAGGCTTAGAGAAGTTAAGGACTACCTCAATCACGCCACAGCAAGCAGGAGGGCAGTAATAAGCCCAGAGCCTGCATTCTTACCCCACATGGCAATCATGCCTATGTCAGAGGTGCTGTTGCCAAACACAGGGGTTGCAGGTGTGCAGGAAGCAGCCCAAAGAAATATTGGTTTATAGGATTATTGATATTATTCTTAGAGATTGACACAGCTCCCACCTAATATGACAAATATACCTGTCATAGCAAAGGGAATACATTTTTGGACTTGACATACTACATGTAAGATGACTAAAATCACTGTTGCCTGGGGGCAGGGAGGCTGCTTCAAACTGTGCTTGGGAGTGGCTGGTGCCATTTACTACCCCCAGGAGTGTTTAGGGAAGAGCTTTCCCACGCCCAGATGCTAAGGACCCCTGTAGCAGATACTGTGGCTGTCCAGTCACAATCAAACTCCCTTCCTTGTAAATGGAACCATACTTTGCTCTGATATGAGGCAGCCATGTGTTTTAGGACCCCTTCTCCAGCTCCAAAGGCCAAATGTAAATTACCCAAACCAGTCTTCCCTCTGATTACCTGTAATTCCAGCGCTCTTGCTAGGGAGTTGCCTTAGGCCTGGGCTTGAGATAGGTGTTCAGTGGCCTGGTGATTGGCCGATGAGACACTATGAGAAGGGCATATGGGAGAGCACCTGGGAACAGGGCATACAGACCTATCTTTGGATGTTATTGTGTGAACATGAGATGTTAGTCACTCTCACAAGCCTCTATGACTGTGTGGGAAAGCCAAGAGAAGGCCAGATATGCCCCAAAGCCCTGATTTTGTTGAGCCACTGAATTGATATAATCTGAAAGTCTCCTGCCTCCAGGTTTCTTGTATTAGATAATAAATGTCCTTATTGTGTGAACTACTTTGACTTGGGAATTCTGTTACTTGCACCCAAAAGCATTACCTAAATTCTATCCTAAAGAGCTTACAGGGCCTCTGGGGAGATGAGGAGCACTCTCTGGTGTCAGTAGGTCACCACATGGCAGCAGTAAATACCTCGCACCAACCAGTGTGCAGCATGGCATGCCGGGAGAGAAGGCTGCCATCTGTGTCTGGGAAACATTTACAGAGAAGGAGGAGGGGAGGTGAAGAGTGGGTGGGACTTGGGAGTCAGACTGATTCGGAGCTTGGGTTTATGAAACTAGCAGTGAGACCTTGGGAAATGGACTTAAATCAGCTTGGCCTCAGTTTCCTCATCTGTTAAGTGGGGATAACAACAGGGCCTAAATCATGGGACTTAGTGAAGATTTGAAAAGTCATTTAGCACAAGGAAAACAGTTGGGCTGTTCTACACCAGCCTAAATGTTTTCCTCCCTCTGCGGGTCCAGGCATGAAGAAGCTCTCTGGCAAAGATGTTTCTCCACAATATTTCTGTTTTGTCTTGCTATGCTATGGTCTTGTTCTACATGGTTCTGGATTTCAGCTCTGACCAGGAACCCAGACTTCTGGCTTCATATTGATCCTGAGCTGGTCCTGGAATCATGGATTTTTTTTTTCTGGCCATGAATTTGAATCCCTGGTCTTGAAGATGTTGAGATACCACCTTGGCCCTTCCCCTATTGGGCGCTCCGAGGATAAACCTCCTTGCTGATACATTGGCTTACAGACAGCCAGGGATTGGTTCTTCTCCAACTTCTGTCTAAAATCACCCCTGACGACAGAAGAGTGTGAACACTGTTCAAGTCTGCTGCAAGTGAGAAAGGTATTTGAAGCCTCATGTCTGATCTTTAATTCATGTGAATTTTGCAGCTTACTTCCTGACTTGAGCAAGTTATTATAATATAGGAAGTTTAAAATAACTTACCATTAGGAAGGAATACAAAAAACGGCCATAGCTGCCCTATTCATTAATGCATGGACTGTAATTGCATTGAATCTAGCTGTTTTTTAGTATTGGGCTAAATTGAAAAGAGATCACATTACCTAGCAAATTAGTTTCTCTCCTCTGCCCAAGGTTACAATACGTTAGAAACCCAGATCCATGTAACTCTGTGGCTGTAAAGATCAATAGTTCCTTGTGTGCTAGCTTTGGGTAATCACTGATGACAGACACTGGGAATGTCATCAAAGCAGTGGGCCAGTGTAGCATGTTTGGCTTTTGTTGGCAGGCCAGATAATCCAGGAAATGGTGAGAATGCACTCCTTATCTGGTGATGCCACAGAGCTATGCCTCCTGCTGCCCTCTGGGTCTTCCACTGGTTTGCCCCCAGCTTCTTAGCCTGCTTTTATCCTGCAGTCTGTGTCTGTCTGCCTATCTGAGTTAGACAGGGCACAAGTAACAGAAGACCCAAATGGACAGCGGCTTAAATCATAATGGCACTGAATTATCTCAGAAGTCTGATTCAGAAATGAAGAGATAAAAACTGCC
Source organism: Loris lydekkerianus (assembly GCA_963574355.1). NCBI lineage: Eukaryota > Metazoa > Chordata > Mammalia > Primates > Lorisidae > Loris > Loris lydekkerianus. The sequence goes on from CAUYPK010138092.1 coordinate 17,045, forward strand.
AACAAAGACTCAGTCTCTTTTGATCTCTCTGCTCAGTTGTTGTCATTGTGCTTGCTTTTCTTAAACTTGTTACCTTTTGATGGAAAGATGGCTGCCACAGCTCCAGCCATCATGCCCTCACTCCACCTCATTTAAGGCAAGAAGGAAGAGGAAGGGGCAGTTTCTTTCTAAGTGTCTATTTCTTTTGCCAGGAAGCATCTACCCTTTGGCAGATTTGTCTTTATGTCTCATTGGCTAGAACTGTATCATGACTGCAAGGAAACATGGGATAATGAGAATCTGAGAAAAGCAAAGATTACTGTGTCAGCATTAACCCAATCATGATTAATCTTCTGGGGCTAGAACAAAAATCAGAGTCTGTGTGGATGGGGAGAGAAGGGAACACTTCTACACTGCTAGTGGGAATGCAAACTAATACGTCCCTTATGGAAGGAAGTTTGGAGAACAGTTAGGGAACTAAAAGTAGACCTGCCATTTGATCCTGCAATTCCTCTACTAGATATATATCCAGATGACCAAAAATCACTTTACAACAAAGATATTTGCACAATAATGTTTATTGTAGCCCAATTCATAATTGCCAAGTCATGGAAGCAGCCCAAGTGCCCATCGACCCGTGAATGGATTAACAAATTGTAGTATATGTACACCATGGAATACTATGCAGTCATAAAAAGATGGAGACTTTACCTCTTTTATGTTTACATGGATGGAGCTGGATCATATTCTTTTTAGTAAAGTATCTCAAGAATTGAAAAAAATATCTGATGTACTCAATACTACTATTAAAACAATATATAATCACCCACACCTTTATATGAAAGATAAAACACAATTATAGCCCAGAAAGAAGGAGAGAAGAGGAGGGCGAGGGGATGGGGGGTGGACGGGTGGAGGGAGGGTAATCAGTGGGACCTCACCTACTATGCATATTGCAAGGGTACATGTCAAATATATTAAGAGTAGAGTATAAATGTCTAAACAGAACAATTAAATAAGTGAGATGAATGCTATGTTAACCAGTTTGATCATATATATAAAACCAAATTTTATATATATATATATAAAATTATATATAACCAAATTATATATATAAAATATATATAAAATATATATAATTTGATTTGATATATAAAATCAGCACATTGTACCCCATAAATGCAGTAATGTACACAGTTATGATCTAATAGAAAAATAATTGGAAAAAACACCCCCCCCCCCCAAATCAGTCTGCAGCAATTAAGAGGAGATGATTTTAGGGTAGGCATTCACGGCATCCACCATGGTGTTTCTAACTTTCTGTGTCACCATCAAGCTAGTGGCTGAAGCCATTGAGTCTACCCCTTGCCTGTCTGAGGAGATCTGGGTTCTTGGCAAAGGGGTAGAACATCTCCTTCACTATCAGACCCGCCTTTGTAGCTACTCTCTGCGCTTTGTTATGAAATCTGTCAGAGGGAAGAGGTGTCCTCTTTCATCAGCCCTTGTAGAGATGCACTCTCTGCCAGTCTTCAGGCTATAAATGAGTGAAATAGAGACAGCTCTCAGCCCAGAATATCTCAAAGACTGCTGTCTCAGGAGAGCAGAGACTTTTCTGACAAGAAGGCTGACCACTAGCCTCCCACACAAAAGTATTCCCCAAAGCAAGTTTGGGTAAAAGGACTGTCCCTGGTAATTGGCCATTGCTATAGACAGATAATTCCACACGTCTGCATTCCTCTCAAATACCGGATGGCTAGGAGGGGCATGCTTTCTTCTGAAGGTAGAAGCAAAGACACAGACTTGGGAGCTGAGGTGTGAGCCTGGGGCAAGTCCTTGAACTTCCCAGGGCCTCTAAATAAGGGACATGGTAGCCACCTTTCAGGGTTACTGTGAGGATGAGCTGGGGCCACTGAGGCCAAAGGACTGTTGGGGAGAAGGCTGGAGTGCTCTAAGTGCGTCCTTACTGCCTGCTTTCAAGTCTTCCTCCCTGAGCACATTTCCAATTAAGTATTTGCACTTGAACTTGGGCCACCTGCTGGCTGCCTAACTTTGTTAGAAATCAGGAGTATGGCTGATTTGGGGGGTGAGATTCTTACACATCATTGGCCTTTGTATTTCTTTTTAAGCTTTCCCAAGGAGCAGGTAAGCAGGTCTCCAGCTTGGTTTATGGGTATCTGTGGGAGGCCTTTCCTTGCCTTTATTCCATTGCCATGATTTTTAAATTACCGATGTGAAATTTACACACAGTAGAGTCCTCATATCTTTAAATGTACTGTGTAGTTCATGCATTTTTTTCTATGTGTATATATCTGTGTGAGCCCCAGTCAGATCAGTGACAATTCCATCCCTCCAGAGACCTCCTCAGCCTTCCTCTTCTGCACCCTTCTTCCCTGTCAACCCAGCTTGTCTTCACATGCCAACCTGGGGGGCTTTAGAGGAGAGGGAGTGGATAAAGCTTGTGAAGAGAGGTCTGCCTCCCCCAGGGTGTTCACAGAATGCCCAGGGATGTTGGAAGCAGCAGGCACTAGGGCTGGGTGAGGTAGGTGTGAACCCTCCACCATCAGTGAGGGGACAGGGGATTTTTAGACAGGGCCCCGTGCCTGCTGACTGACAAGGCTATCTCAGGTGTAGAAAGGAAGTCCCCCTTCCTCACAAAAATGTCCCTCTTGTCTGCCTGCTGACACCATGCTTTCCCCTATGTGCTGGTGTCGTGGGCACCTCCTGGTGGTTGCCAGGTAGCATGCTGGCTCCAGTGGATTGAGGATGTCCTTGGGGCCTCTCATCCTGAGGGGCTTGCTATCTAGACAGGCTGCACATGGGTGGCCACGGGTCAGATCTGGCTCTCAGATATGCTCATTTTGCTCTCATAGTTAAAAAATGTAGAAATTGCCCATAAACATCAAATTTCTGACTTTTCTTAACAAATCAGGAGATCTGGCAAGCCTGGTCTACCTTCCTCCAGGGCAGCAGCTGTGGAGCTGAGACGTGGCCGTGGCCTTCCCAACTGGGCTTCAGTTTGCAGCAGTGCGCACGACTCTCTCTGGCCTCAGGCCTGCTGGCTCTGTAGACAGTTCAGCTCATTTGGATGGATGGGGACAGTTGGTGAAGGCTGCACAGAGGAGGGCATGAGAGTTTAGAGGGTGCCCCCATCCAAGTCTTCTCCAGCTCTCCCTTCCCAGAGTGAGTGAGTCCATCCCACCCTCTCCTAAGAGAGGACTGACAGTGTGCATAGGGGTAGGAATGGTGGACAGCAAGATGCTACGGTGGTGGCACCAAGGTTAGTGTAAGTTGTTCTCAAGGTCTGGACCACCGGGAGTCTCAGAATCACCTGGGGATGCTGGTTCAAAACACAGGCCCCCTGCGGCAGAGTCTGGAGGGAAGTTCCCTAGGTGCTGTCCAGCTCACCTCCTCACAGAGGAGGAGGCTGGAGTTGAGAGGCCATGGAGTTAGACACAAACCATGTTTTCTAGGGCGAGGCTGGGGCCAACTCCACCTTCCAGGCTCCAGGCTGAGGCCATGAGAAATGTCTTCTCGAGCCTGCTGGCCCTTGCATCTGGAAGAAAGGTCACACCTGCCTTTGCCAAGTCTTGTTATTTCCCGGAGTCTTTGAACTGTCCACCCAGGCAGTGGGCCAACTTCACGGAGTGGGATGGTGGTTGGCTGGCCTGTAAGGGCCACTTTGTCCTGCTTCCCTTTGATGGGTTTACCTGGTTTTCAGCTAGGTGGCCTGACAGTTGCTGAGCTCTAGCCAGGGGGTGGGATCATGGTCCTGTGCAGGGAAGTGGGGAGGCACAGTGGGGGTGGCCAGGGAAGGGTCAGAGAGTGGGGAGCAGGTGAGGGGCACTGGGGTGACCCCAAGACAGAATGCCTCCTTAGGAGCTGAGTATTAGGGAGCAAAATGTAGTCTTCATTTTCAGGGTGGGGAAATGCTCACTGTTGTTAAGAACCTGAAAATGAGGGCTCCCTGGGTGTTATCTCACTGCCCCCCTCAGGTCCTGCACCCTGGTCACAGTACTCTGGGAGCCCGAGGCATGTGCCAGGACTGAGGTGAAAAAAAAGGGTGGGGCACGGGGCGCCTTCAGGACCCAATGTACAAAGTCATTGCTTCTCAAACTCAGCCACACCTGGGAAGTTTCTGGGGAGCTTAAAAATGTCCTGATGTCAAGACCCTATGCCCTAAGATTCTGATTTAATTAATCTGAGGTGCAGCCTAGCTGTTGGGATTTTTATAAAGCCCCCCGGGGGATACTAATGTGCAGCAAAATTTGAGAACCTCTGATCTAGACAGTAGGGTGGGTGTTGTTTAGTGGTTTTCTTTCATTGGTTTTAGTTGTGAGCAACAGACTGACAAGTGGGACACAGACTTCCAAGCATAATGGCAGCAAATGTTTAGCCAAGTGCTTGAAATATGAGGAGAATGGAAGACCCAGTCCTTAGTCTGTGCCAGATTCATCATGTTTGTTACTTACTAATCAACCTGGGAGGTCAGTATTCTCAGGCTCAGTTACAGATGAGGAGCCTGAGTCCTGACCCAGTTAAGGATGGTGTCATGGAATAGCAGAGGCTTACATGAAACGGACATGTAGCAAGATGCTGGAGGAATGAAAGCCAATGCCTTTGCTGATTTCCCACACTAAGTATTTTTGGGGTCAGCTGTTGAAGGAGAAGATGAGAAGAACTCATCTCCTAACTCCTCTTTGTCTGGGGAGCAGAGGGTAGGGAGGCTCTGCCTGGGGTGCAGAGATCAGCTTTTCACAAAGGTACTCAGTAATCCACAATGTCACATGACTGATTGGACATCCCCTCCCGTGAATATCTTCCGGTTGAATCTAATGAAGTGAGGCAATTCGTTTCCCCTCCTCCTGGAAGAGTCTGTTGGAGACTGGCTGGAGCCAGTTGCCCCATGTGATTTTTTTTTTTTTTTTTGAGACAGCGTCTCACTCTGTTACCTTGGGTAGAATGCCATGGCATTGTAGCTCACAGCAACCTCAAACTCATGTGCTCAAGTGATCCTCTTGCTCCAGCCTACTGAGTAGTTGGGACTACAGGTGCTTACCACAATGCCCAGCTAGTTTTTCTATTTTTAGCAGAGATGGGTGTCTCACTCTTGCTCAAGCTGGTCTCGACTCCTGAGCTCAAGCAATCCATCCGCCTTGGCCTTTCAGAGTGCTAAGATTACAGGTGTGAGCCACTGCACCCAGTCTGCTGCAAGTGATTTTAAGGAAAGGTGCCACTGTCTCTTTTCCTCTTGTTAAAGCCAAATAGGTCCTTGAACCCAAAGCAAGTTGACAACTGTGAGAAATAGGAGACCTCCTTCTTATCTCCAAATCAACACACACCCTGGTGTGTGCACACACATATGTACACATGCACTCAGATTAGGTCATTAGATTTGGCCAGAAAACACTCATAGGAGGGTAAACGGGGGAGACTGCCCCGTTGGTTACACCATATTGTGGATTACTGAGTATCCTCAGAGGGAGCGGATCCCAGCATCCTTGGCAGATCAGTGCGTCCTGGCAGACAGCACACACCACAGGGCTTCTGAAGATGTAAAAAGAGAGCATTTAAGGTGAAGTTTGAAAGATGCAGATAGTTGCTCTTTAATTGGTAACTTTTTGAATAAGAATTGTCACACTGGCTTCCAAAGCAGGTGACAACGCTGTAAGCAGCTTTTTGCTATGGTGGCAAAAGTCTGCTTATCCTGCTGACAAGGCTTTCTACTTTCTTGGTGGTTCATGCAGGAGCAGTGGGGCAGGGAAGACAGCACCAGGTCTGGCTGGAGTCCTGTCTGGCCACTTACTTGCTACCTGCCTTGGGAAGAGGCCTAGCCTCTGATACCAGGTTTCCTCAGACACATTGGGGGCTTCTGATTTTGGCCAAGTCAGGGTAAAAAGACTAGAATTACCTTCCCATCTGCAACAAACAAAAGAAACCCAGACAGAATACATAAAGCAATTGTTTTCAAGACACTAGATATGAGAGCACAAGGTTCAGGGACCCCAGAGAGCTCTATGGTTGTCCCTGATTACTGCCTTGAAAGCGTTTCCAGGGCACAGCACAGAGAGGGAGAACTGAGGGCAGGAAGGGAGAAATGGAAATTAAGTATCGCAAGATTCTTACACCCAATGTGAAGAGGTACAACATCACATAAAGGTAGACTGTGTATCATAAATGCTAAAACAACCACTAAAATAGCAAAGCGTTATAGCTATTTAGCCAACAGAGGAGATAATGTGGCGTCATCAAAAATAACCCAAAAGAAGATAGAAAAGAGGAATAAGAAAACAGATGGGACAAATAGACAACAAACAGAAAAACGATAGACTCAAACCTAACCATAGCAATAATCACATTGAATGTAAATGGTCTGAGCCAGTGAATCGTAGAGGTTGTCATACGGGATAAAAGAGCAAGACTCAATTACATGCTTCCTATAAGAAACCCACTTTAAATAGAAAGACAAATCTATACAAAGGAAAAAGATATACCATACTAACATCAGTCAAAAGAAAGCTGGAATAGCTACATTAATATCAAACAAGGTAGATTTGAGGATAAAAACTAATACTTGCTGGTTGTCAGGGGTAGGGACAGGATGGAGCAGGCAGGGAGGCAGAATGAGAACTGATTTTTTTCTTTTAGGATTTCAGTGGCCTTTTAACATTTTTAAAAAGTGAAGTTCAGGTAACATTCAATTAACTATCTTAAAGTATACAAATCAGTAGCATTTAGTGCCTTCCCAATGTTGTACAATTTCCGATTTCAAAGCCACTAGTTTCAAACCTTTTTTATCACCCCAGAAAAACATCTCATACCCATTTAGTACTCACTCCCCATTCTCTCCCTCGCCCCAGCCCCTGGTAATCACTAATTTGTTTTCCCTCTTTATGGATTTGCCTATTCTGGTCATGTCATATAATAGGAATCATATATTATGTGGCCTTTTGAGTCTGGCTTCCTTCACTTCACGTGTGTCCAAGTTTCATCCATGTGGTAGCAAGTGTCAGTGCCTCATTTCTCTGCTTGGCTGACTAATAATCCATTGTGTGTCAATTTGTTTATCCATTTGGCCATTGATGGACGTTGGGTTGTGTCCACATTTTGGCTATTGTGGATAGTGTTGGTATGAACCTTTGTGAAGCTGTGTGTGCTTGAGTACCTGTTTTCAATTCTCTTGAATCAACGCGTGGAATTGTTGTGTCATATGGAAATTCTATGTTTAACTTTTTGAGGACCCACCAAATTGTCCCACAATGGCTGCATCTCCCTTTGGTTCTAACATTATATTATTTTAAGTGCAAAGATAAGACATGTTAACTAAAAGAAAAATCAATTAGTGAGGTTTATGCTTTGGAAAAAGGAGAGTTTTATTTCTCATAAAGGGTAGCAACCTGCCAGGTGGTCATTCCAACAGGCTGGGAAGCAGAGCCCAGCCAGAAGCCAGGCACAGGCGTGGTGGTCATATATACATATTTAATAAGCAATAGGAGTAGTCATGAATATTCATGAAAGGAAACAATACACATGTACTTGTGTTTTATCTCTCTTATCTGTCATGGCTGGGAACTTAGTTTTAAGGTGCTTCTGGGGTCCCCTTGGCTTAGAGACCTTGGCTGAGAGGGGTCCATTCAGTTAGCAAAGGCTTGTGATTTTATTTTAGTTCACAGACAGTACCATAGGAAATTTGAAAATTACTTATTGAGAAGCTGAAAAAGTTTTATTTTTAAAAGATTATAAAATTATATACAAATACATGCTAATTATAATAATTCAAAGAAATCTCTGAAAAAGAAAGTCCTTTTTCTTCTCCCCTGCCCCCTTCTACACCCTCCTGGCTGCCAGCGTTAACCCTTTAGTGTACATGTTTCCAGACATTTTCTAGGCATGTAAAGAGTTTTGGACTTTTTTTTTTTTACACAAACAAGTCGTGCTATCCATAATATCTTGTTTTGAAATCTTTTTATCCATTTCTCGCGAATTTGAATTGCTCCACAGACTGTCCAAGAGACAGGCTGAGAGTCCCCATCTGAGACTTCTCCTTTCTCTGTTTCAAAAGATCTGGAAGTCTGGGCCTAAGGTATGGACAAAGCTGTCCTTCAATTGCTGGATAATGAATGTATTATAATTTTTTTTTGTTATCTGCATATACAAATTTTTTATAAAATAAATATGAATTGCTTTTATAATAAGGAAAAAAAAGTCAAGAAGAATTAAGGGCTTCCAGGCTCAGCACCCAGCTTGTACCTTAATTTAGCACTTACTTTATTCTTCCTGGTTGCATAATGAGTTGTTTATGCCCTTGAGGGCGGACAGGCTTATTCATCTCCCTGCCCTCCCCACTCCCCCCTACAGAGCCCAGTCTTGTGCCAGGCACCCAGTGGGGCTTGCTGAACAAGCAAGTGGCTCCTCCAGGGTTGTGGTGGAAGCTGCAAGGAGGGGATGGGTCCCAGAGATCCCCACACACTCTCAGCTTGGGCTCGTGAAGGGGCCCTGGGACAGCCAGCCTCTGTAGGAAGCTGTGTGTGAGCCAGCGCAGGTGTGTTTGTTCCTGGCCGACTCAGCCAGGGTGCCCATGGCATGTGGCACCCAGCTGAGGAAGTAATTAGAGCGCTGCCAGGAGCAAGAAGGGGGGGGGGCGGCTTGGAGGCTTGGGCTCCCTTTCCAGAGAGATAGAAATAGCTGTCTCTGGGTGGGGGTGGAGAGCAGCACACACAGGGACAGAGGTGGGGGCAGCCAGCGCCTGGGCCATGCTGTGAGACTGTCTTCTTGAGCTTGTCATTCTGTCTGGTTTGGGCAGGTGAAGGGGAGGGGGATGTGGTCTTGGCTCCCTGTCCCCTGCCCTGTCTTGGGCTCCCCCATCTGTCCCCACAAGCCTGGGTTGCCGGGGCACCTGCTTTTGGTCTGGGCTCAGACCATAATAGCTCCATAGACCCTTGCTGGGTCCCAGCTTCCTGCCTCTCCCTTTCCAGGAGGAGCAGACTATTAGGGGCCAGGGTGGGATTCCAAAGCTCAGTATCATGACATTTCCTAGGGTGCAGTCCCTCACGGTGCTGGGCAGCTCTGTGTCTGACTCATCTGAAACACTATAAATAATCTAGTGGAGAGATGTGGGCTGTCCACCCCCTATTCCTCCTCACTTTTTGAGCAATTGGTGGCGCTGAGGTCTTGCAGGCTTCTGAGAGGTCCAGAGCAGAATTCTGGCCCAGAACCAGGGATGCTGGGAGGGAGTGTTACTGACCTCTGTTGCATGGTGCTGTGGGGGCTCTGGGCTACTGGGGAGTCCTCCTCTCAGCTGTGATGTTGTCACTGCCCCAACCTGCTGGGGGAGATTGGGGATTTCTGACTGGGCAAATTGAGCCACTCTGATCTAAACTTGCTGTGTGACCCTGGACAAATCACTTTCTTTCCCTGGGTCTGAGACTGTTATTGGTAATCTGAGAGGGTGAGTACTAAGGTCCTGTTAGGCTGTTACTTTTTTTTTTTTTTGAGACAGACTCTCACTCTGTTGCCATTAGAGCTCTGTGGCATCACAGCTCACAGCAACTTCAAACTCTTGGGCTCAAGCAATCCTCTTGCCTCAGCCTTCCAAGCAGCTGGGACTACAGGTGCCCACCACAACTTCTAGCTATTTTTAGAGATGGGGTCTTGCCTTTGCTCAGCTTGGTCTCAAACTCCTGAGTTCAAGCAATCCACCCCCCTCAGCTTCCCAGAGTGAGGCTGTTACATTTTTGATTCTCCTTGGAGGACATAGGTTGGCATTCCCAAATTTACTGAGGCCCCATGTACCTAGCATTGGTCTGGGCTGACAAATTTTTTTTTTTTTTTTTTTTGAGACAGAGCCTCAAGCTGTCAACCTGGGTAGAGTGCTGTGGCATCACAGCTCATAGCAGCCTCAAACTCCTGAGCTTAAGCGATTCTCCTGCCTCAGCCTCCCAAGCAGCTGGGACTACAGGCACCCGCCACAACACCCGGCTATTTTTTGGTTGCAGCTGTCATTGTTGTTTGACAGGCCTGGGCTGGATTTGAACTTGCCAGCTCAGGTATATGTGGCTGGCACCTTAGCCACTTGAGCCACAGGCACCGAATCTTGGGCTGACAAATTTTAATAAGGCTGTTTGTTGTCAGCTCACTGGCTAGGGATGCTTGCTGGTCAGGCCACATCAGGATTCTATGCCAAGGTGACAGCTGTGTACGTGTCACTTGTCCAAAGGCCAGCGAGGGGTATGGCATTGTGTCAGGCAAAGGCAGGAGACACCTGAGACTGACAGGGAAGGGCACAGTGGGGTGGTGCTTGTTTGCGTTTCTCCCCAGCAGCTCAGTTCACCAGATGGGCCCAGTGACTTGCTCAAGGTCACACAGCTGGAAGTGGTGGAGGTCGTATGATAACCCTGATGGTTTGATTTCAAGCCCAGTTTTCTTGGGAGGAGTGATCACTATTTCCATCTTCTCTATCTAGAAAGAGCTAAAGTTGACAAGATGGCCCCAGGTGCTGGATGCCACTGGGCAGAGGAGGCAGGGCCCTGCTTGTTCTCAATTAGAGCCTGTTCTGGTCTCAGGCTGGGCAGGGCATAGTCTCCAGGGCTGGGCACAGTGTCCGGCATGTCATGAATGTGACTGAGGGAGCAGACGTTCCCACCACAAGGTGGGTGGATGTGTGGCTGAGGCAGTAGAGGGAGCAGTTCCCGCAGATGGAGCCCGTGTGCTGGACCAGAGGTCTCTTACCAGTCAGCCCAGGGGGACACTGGGAACCTGCAGACCAAGGGTAGCCCTGGGAGGCCAGGGGTCCAAAGGGTGTGCCAAGGTGTGCCCGGATTATTGTCCCCGAGGAAGAAGAGACTGGTCATCCACAGAAAGCAGACTGATTTTGGCTTGGCACAGCCTGTGCACTCACTGCTGGAAGTTTCTAACCTGTAAGGTAGCAAATTCCTGGTCTCTGAATGATGGAACACTCTTTTATAAGCTCATGGAGGGGGGGGAACCCTTTCTGAGGGGAGGGCTGACTAGACTGGTAGTTCCCGGTATGGCAGTGTGTCAGGGTCTCTGGGGAGACCCCGACCCTGCCCAACCGACTGGATAGGGCTTTCCAGGGGTGGGGCTGGAAGTCTCTGAGCTACAGGATTCTGATTTTGTGTGCTGACCTCGAGAGGCTTCCCTTACCCTTACTGTCATGCTAGTAATGAACCACAAGCAAAGAGCCAGCAAGCTTTCCTTTCGTCAAGGAATGTAACGCTTAACCAACTGACTTGGCGGCTGCCACAGAACCTGGACGAGTGACTTCCTTAGAGGCCATTGAAGAGACTGATGCCAGGCATCGTGCTTTTCAGGACTGAGGTGCTGGGTGGGTTCTGGTAGCTTCTGAGCCACAGGGCCTTCAATAAACTGTGCTGCCCCTGTGGGGCTGAGCCTGCCCTGTCAAGGGGAGCCTGGGACAGCTGGCAAGTGCAATGCCCCATCAGTCTCTGCTCCTTACTTGCTGTGTGACTTTGAGCTAGTATCTTACCCATTCTGGGCCTCTCATTTGTAAAGTGAGGGAGCTGGACTTTCAAATCCTCCCTGACCTGACATATTCTAATATCTCAAAAGACCAGAAGCTGGAGTATTTGCCTGATCCTAGCACCAAACATTGATCTGTTTCATTGCTGTGGTATCTCCCCCCCCTCACTTACTGCCCCCAAAGAAGCCCCATCCCACAGATAGTAGTAGGAAATTAAAAAGAAGGCAGCAGGAAGGCCTCGTAGCAACTGATCCAGGATAATTGGTGGGAAGGAAGGAGTGAGCATATGGACGTGCTGAGGCAGGGGGGACAGGCCAGGAGCCACTGTAAGCGGGGTGTGTGTGGGCCTCTTTGGGAGTGACTGGAGCAGGAGAACCTGCCAGGAAGCTACAGGCCCTGCCTCAGAGCTAGGACTGCGGCCAGAATGGGGGATTCTGAGTTAATTATCACCCAAGTCTCCCAGGAGTATAAGGCCTCCCAAGAGCTCAGTGGCCAAGAGTTAATGTGCAGAACACTCTTGGGTTAGGATGGGGAGGGCAAGGAGGCATTAACGCCATCTCCTGAGGGCATGCCTGGGGCTAGGCATTGTGTTTGCACTATTTCCAACTCTCACAAAGCCCATGGGAGAGGATATCATTTACCCCAGTTTACGGATGAAGATAGAAAGGCCCAGACTGAATAATTTGCTCATAGCCACATAACTGGTGAGAGGCAGAGCAGGATCTGAACTTGGGTCTGGCTGATTCTAAAGTGCGCAGGGCTCCCTCTGCACCATGCAGCTTTTCTTCTCTAATAAGCACCATTCTCCTGACATGTGATGGCACCCATCACTCAAGGTTCTGTGTATATCTGTCCGAGGTCAGGGGGCATGTACACACAAGGGAGTATGATTGAAGGAATGTAAGTGAAGGAGTTGTGATTTAGAATAAGACAGCACTGGAGAAATTCAAGATATCCTAGGACAACCCAACAGAGTGTTAGCAGGATTGGAACCTGATACTTAACCTGGTTGCAAAACTGATTTCTGGGGAAACATAAATATCTTCTGGCCCCTGACCTTGAGCTCAGGCAGTGTGTGGGAGGCCAGCCTTAGGGTCACTGAAATGCCTTGTGTTTTGGGGGAAGAAGGCATGAGCTGCTGTGCTGGAAGCAAACACAGAGGGTCCCCAAAAGAGACAGAGGTCAAGTCGCCATCAAAAGATGGGTTGGAATTTATGTCACAGTTAGGTGTGGGAGAAAGAATTCTAGGCAGCTGGAACAGCATATGAAAAACAACCAGAGGCCTGGAAGGACGTGTGGAGTTGGGGACACTGGGAGCAGCTCTCTGGGGCTGGAGGCTAGAGGCTGGGGTCGGGCTGGGCTGGACAGGGAGCACGGTCAGACTTGGAAGAGGATGTGCCTGTATGACTTTCTGACTTTGGCTGAACCTGTTTCCTCAGCTGTAAAATGGGAAAAATAGGGCCCTTTCTCTGTTCACGTTGTTGTGAAATTTAAACTAGATAACAACAATAAAACTGGTAGCAACGAGCCTGACACAGCTTCAATCACTGATTGTAGCTGTTGTAGTTGTTGGTGGTGACAATGACAGTAATAATAATAACTGGGCTTTGTATTGCCTTTTAGTCTATTTGCAACATAGGAGGAAGAGTGCTTCTGTTAAATTACATGGCAGGTCACAGTCTTCCTCTGCTCATAAGCCACCAGGGACCTTCATTTCACTCATGGGAAAAGCCACGTCCTTGTGACAGTTTCATGACCTGACCTTTGCCCATCTGTCTTGTGTGTCCAGTGCTGTTGCCCTTCTATCACTGTATTCTAGCCACACCGGCTGGCCTCTTTTCTGTGCTTGGAACTTGCCAGTCACTCCTGCCACAGGGCCTTTGCACTTGAGTCCCCTTGGCCTGGAATGCTCCTTAGGTATACACAGGGTCACGCCTTCATCTCCTTCAGGTCTTTAGTGGGACGTCACCTCCTAAATGGGGCCTTTTGGCCATACTATCTAAAATTACAAACTGTCCCCTGCCCACACCAGATCTCCCCATCCCCCTTTCCCCTTTCCCTTCTCAGCACTGATGGTTCTACCATCTTATGTTTGTAATGCATGGCTTGTCACTCCCAACGGGAATGGAAGCCTATGAGAGCAGGGCTTTTTGTCTGTTTTGTGCCCCACAGTATCCTCAGCGTCTAGCTCAGAATTGGTGCTCAGCAATATGCACTGTTATTTTTATGTCATGCTGGAGGATAAGTTGGGCAGCCTTCTCCTGCTGGGTGTGGCAGGCCCCATGATGGGAGGCTTGCAAGCTTGCTTTGCTTCTTTGGAAAAGCTCCTGTCTTCAACAGGAGCTCAGGGCGGTGGGCTTATTTTAAAATGCAGTGCCTTTGCTCTGGGCTCCCTCCCTGGTGGCTGGTAGCCCATGTGCTATCTTGTTCTGGAGGAATATCCTCAGTTCCCAAAGCAGCCAGGCTCTGGAGCCCTGGCACCCAGTGCCTGATTTGAATCTCAGGAGCAGGGCCCAGCTTTAGTCTTCCCTGTCTAGCTGGAAGCCACTCAGAAGCCTTCTCTCCAGAACCTCTCTGGCCTTGTGTACCCCCAGCCCAGGGAGCTGCTCTTTCTAGATCACTGGGCTGCACCCAAGCATGGGAGGAAGGTACGGCTATCCCTTTGTCACTCTGTTGGGCCAGGCTCCTCTTTCTTCAGGAGCACCTCCTGGAGCCACCCTTGGGCGCCTTCAGACCCCTTCACCTCCCGATACTCCGAGCCACATACAAACCTTGTGGGCCCACACCCCATTTGCTCGTTGCCTGCCCTGTTAGAGTGGCTGGCAGTCCCATGCAGTCCCCATTTATTCTGTCCCTTCAGAGACATGATGCTTTAATCCCAAGAAGTAGCTAGTGGAACTGCAGGTTGGCAGGGGTGGAGTTTGGGGGCATTGGCTGCTTCAGTCTCTGAATTCCCTCTAGGGGAGTGGAGACTCGCTGGAAAGAGGACAAGATTGGGTGTCACACTGCGGGTTGGAATTTTGACATTATTACTTAGCTGTGTCACCTTGGGAAGATTGCTTGCCCACCTGTAAAATGGGTATAGCAAAGGTACCACCCCTCCTCAGGTGGCTGTGAGGGTGAAGTAAGATGATTCCATGAGGCCCTGAGTAAGGGCTCCCTGAATGGAAGCGGTCAGGGCTCCTTCTTGCTGAGTGCTGAGCTGTTGGTGGTGTCCAGCTACTCCAGGCCTGTCTGAAGAGATTCAGCAGGCAGCTGGTCCCCTGGAACCTGCCCTGGGCCTAAGGCAAGACCCTGTCCCTGGGCCCCACATGTGGTTGTGGCTGTCTGTGCAGAAGCTGCTCTCCCCAGTGGCTCTTTCTGTCGGGGCAGATGGGGCACTGAGGAAGTGGCCACACTGGGACCCGTGGGGGACCCCTGACCATTGTGTCCAGCAGATGCTTTGGCATTGCCGGTTTCCCACAGGCCTCTCGAGGATCCCTGCTTCTTGTTTTTTTGTGTATAAAGTGACTCTAAAGTGGGGGAGAGAAAGCCGACACACGTGAGCAGCTGAAAAGCAGGAGAGTTTGCAAATCCTGGGGTATCAGGCCTGGGACAGCTCTTATAGTCATGAGGTCTGCCCCTCCACCCCCACCCCCATCAGTGATGTAGAACCTAAGGTCCAGAGAGGGCCTGTGACCTGTCACATGTCACACAGGTAGTAAAAGACCCAGCTGGGATTCAAAGCTGGGTTTCCTGAGTCCCCATCCAGTGCTTGGTCTGCTGCACCCCACCAGCTAGGATAGCCAGCTTACTGGTGAGCCTGCAGGAAGCCCCACTGTCACTCCCGACTTCTGCATCCTGACCCACATCCCTATACCAGATCAATTTAGAAGGTCCCAAGGAGCCATTGATACCACAGGGGCTGGTGAGGATCAGGTGGTCTCTGATTCCAAATAGGCCAATTACAGGAACTTGTCACCTGCCACCTGCCCACACTCTGTACACTTTGTGTAGCCTGGAATGCTTTCTCCCAGCCCTTGCTGGTCAAAATGGGCTGCTTTTATGACACTGGCTCCTTGTGCGTTAATTGTTGGCTACAGGGCACCCGATTTTCACTCTAAGAAATTTGGGAGCCAAGCCAGTTTCAGAGGCCTCAGTCAACGGACCAGAGATCGCCTGTGTCCCACCAGAGCACACAGGCCCAGCGTCTCTGCTAGCCTGGCTTCCTCCCACGCTGTCATCCTACTCTGCCCGGCTCTCCCGGCCCCCACCCAGCTCTGAAATCTTAACAGGTGCTTTTAAATTAGGGCCCTTCTGCAAACCTGTCCTGTGCAGATGCTCACAGACAAACCCTCATCTCTCTGGTAGGGTCTGGCTGGAGAGGACAAAGGCATGGGTCCCGAGGCCAGATGTCCTGGTGTCCACTGTGCCAGCAAAAGGCTGGAGTTTGGGTGGTTTCTCCAGCCTTGAAAATAAAGGATAAGGAGATGTGGCACCTGCCCAGCCAGCCTCTCCTGCTGAGAGGGTCCAGCTCCCAGAAATCTCACCCTGCTGGGAGCCGTGATGTTTGCTTTAGAGTCTGCCACCACCTCTGCACAGCACCTCTGCACAGCACTTCCTGCGGGAAGTTGCACCTCAGAACCAATCAAAGCCTCAGCATTCCAAGGATCTAGCTGTGTCCTCCTAGCATGGACCAGAGATCCCAGCAAAATCCAAAAGTGTCTCCATGGTTGACACTTAGAGCATTCTATTTACCTGGAATTGTGACAAGAGCTTTTAATCACTTTTAATCACTCCAATAACCTCTAGTCACTATTTCAAAGATGCAGAAACTGAGGCGCTGGGATATTGAGCCAGGTTTGAGTTGCTTAAGGTCTTGAAGAGTCTCCAGGTTTGACTTAAGATAGGCTTAAGTGTCATCGATGTGGCACCCTACTCCTTCCGTTGGGAAACTGCTGCCCAACCTCAGAGCTTTTGCTGGGAGGAAATGGTTCCTGCCACTAAGCCTAAAATTCCCAGGGATTCACCTTATTCTATTTCAGCTAATTATACCCTCTCATGTCATCCCCAATACTCCCCCTCCCTCGAAGGCCTTCACAGCCCTGAGAGCCTGGCACATAATTATCCTATTCTGCTTAACTTGGCAAAGCTCAGAGTGTAGGTCTTTTCATGTGTTTTAATTTTTCCATTTCCCCTGTCCCTGCATTGTTTCAGATATTTCATCTCTGAACTTCCTCCAAGTTCAGGATGTATTTCTGGAGTGGTGGTTGCCAAGAACTCAGTGCTGCAATCAGGAAGATCTCAGGAGCAGATGGAGGAAGGGAGCGTAACTCCTGGGCACAGGTGTGCCCAGACTGCCAATACCGGGGCCTTCTGGAAGGTCTTCCCTCCTCCCTTCCTGGGCACTCAGGGCTGAGGGGAGAGGGGCTTACCAAGTGCCCTCCTGGGCACAGACGCTGTGGATAAAGTCCTCTGTGGATAAAGCATTGGTCTGAATTTGTCTGCATGTCTCTCATCTCAGCCTCCTTTCAACTACCCTTGTTCAGCTTTTTCTTCATTCAATAAACATTTATTAAGCACCTGCCCTATGCCACGCCTAGAACTGCCAGCAGGGATGCTAGGTAAGCAACAGAGGCATGTAGTCCCTGCCTTCAAGGAGCTGATGTCCTGGTGTGGGGGAACAATAATAAACAAGCAAAGATGAGTATGTTTGGTTGAAGTGCGAGGAGGCAAGGGCAAGAATCCAGGAAGGAGAGTGACAGAGGTGTCCAACTGGAATGTTGGTCACTAGGGGCCTCTGTGCAGGGAGCACTGAAGCTGAGACCTGATAGTGGGAAGGACTCTGCTAGGGAAAGATGTGGGCAGATGGGCTTCTGGGAGAGGGAAGAGGATGTGCCCAGCCCTAGGCAGGAAAGGCTCAGCTGAGTGGAAGGATGGATGGAAGGTCTGTGCGTGCACTAGCTTAGGCTGGAGGGAGGCAGCCCTGACTGGGGAGGAGCTTATGTGTATTTGCAAGTACCTGGCTTCCCATAGACTCCCTGTGTGACATGGGCAAGTGACTTAACTCGGGTCAGCCTCTGTCTTCTCTTTGGTGAAATGGGCATAGACATTCCCCCTTCCTAAGCTGGTCAGGAGGCTTCAGTGAGATCTCTGGAAAACAGAGAGCCCTCCATAAAGGGAGCAATTCTTTTCTCTTCTCCTTATTTCACCCCTAGTTTCTTGAGGAACAATATCTGATGTCTTGGTTCCTTCGCCATCTCACTTCTGTCCTCCAACCCTCTTCCTCCCAAATGTGGGACTCTCCCTATTCCAACAGAACTGGCTGACTTGAGTCATAGCATATCCTGCTGTCTGGAGTCTGTGTTGTTGGAACCCTGCAGGTTCCAGATGGTGACACAATGGGAAGGGTGCCTTCATCTCACTTGGATTCTCTCTCTCTCTCTTTTATTTGCGTATTGTTTTCATCAATTATTCAGTGGGTAAAAAAGAATATTTCTGGAATCTGTGTAAAGTATAAAAAGTAAGAACAGAGCAACTACCTGCGTACCCACCACTCAATTTAAGGATGAGAGCATTTCCTTCCCGCTTAGAGACTGCACACGCTGATTCCTAGGTTTGCCTAGACCTAGCCACTTTCTTGAATTTTGTCTTTGTCTTTTTTTAGTTTTTCTTTACAGTTTTGCACTTTTTACATGCAGTATACTAAATAACATATTGTTTTAGTTTTTGCATGTTTTTGAACTTGATATAAATGTAGCCACACTGTATATATTCTGCTGTTTGCTGTTTTCATTCAGCACGATTTTTTGGAGACGCGCACATGTTGTTATTGCTGTCATATTCCATCATGGGAGTGGATCAGGATTTAATCACTGATTCTTTGACCTCAGGATATTTGAGTTGCTGGACACACGGCTACAGTGGTTTATGTCTAGGAGTGTGGGATTGCTGGGTTATGGAAGATGACAAATTGCTTTCCAAAGTGGTGGACATCCTGGTGCTGCCATCAGCAGCAGAGAATGTTCACGCTGCTCCACGGTTGTCCTAATGCATGGTTGTGTCTTTTTAATTTTTGTTGACTTCGTGGTGTCACGTTGTGTTCTCCCTCAATTTTCTAGCGTATTCCCCGAAGCAGCCCTTTGTTTGGCTTTGCCGAGGTTGAGGTGACCCTCTCGAGAGTCTGTTTCCAGGCCCGCCTTCTACCATTCTTGCTTGTGGCAGAAAAGGGCACAATCTTCCCCCTCACTCAAGCCTCTCTTTCCTCTCTCCTTTAGGACCCTGAGCCTTTCCTTCCCCCCTCATCTTCAGCACCCCCCACTTGTGATTTCCAGATTGTATGAAAGAGTAGTGTAGTAGACTGTGTTGGTTGCACACCCAATCTCTGGTTATTTTCAGCCTCTTCTATCTGGCTTCTTTTCTCCTATAGTCTGAACACGCTAGGGAGCTTCCTGGCTACCTGTGCTACTAGAACAGACCATGGGGACCCAGTTCTGGCCAATGAGCTATCAGGGCTGTCTGTCTGCTAGGAGCCTTCTGGGAAAGATTGATCTCCCCGAGTCAAGGAGGTAGGTTTTCTCTCTTCCTTCCTGCCATGGAAGTTTATATTTGATAACATGATGTTTGCAACTGCAGCTGCCATCTTGCAACTACAAGGCAATTAAATCTGAGGATGAGAAGCCATGTGGCTCAGGATGTTGTAGAGAAAGGACAGAATAGGTTGGGAGCTGCTGCCCTGCGGACTTCTTGTTACTTAAATGTCTTTATTGCTCAGATGATGTTAGTAGGATAATTTGCAGTCCACATATCCTGATTGATGGGGTGCCTTTGTATCAATTTCTGTCTCTTGCTTTTCCTGTTATTTTGTTCACTGACTCCTGTACTCCTCTCCTCCAAATTGCACTTTCAGCAAACCATTTGACAATTTGACAATTCAGCAAAGTAATTTCTGCCAATCTAGTTCCTCCTGAACTTTCTGTAATTCCTGACACTGTTCATCTACCCTCCTGGAGGGCTTTTCCTCCCAGGGCTGCTGTGATGTTCCAGGGTGGGGGGCTCCAGCTTCCACCCTCCTTTTCTCCTTGCACTGACTCCTTCTCTCTGTGAGCTACTGTTGCTGAACACCTGCTGCAGACCAGTAGCTGAATTTAGCTCTTTTCTAGAGGTCATTTTACTTACTCCCTTACAAAACTCCTGAGACTTAGGTATTAGTCACCACTCTATAGATGTAAAAACCCAGGCTCAGAGAGGTCATCTTGCATTTAACTTGCCCAAAGTCATTGAATTGATAAGTGACACAGCTGGGATTTGTTTTGCTTTGCTTTACTTTTTTGAGACAGAGTCTCATTCTATTGCCCTGGGTAGATTGCAATGGTGTTACAGCTCACAGCAACTCTTGGGTTTGAGTGATCCTCTTGCCTCAGCCTCCCAAGTAGCTGAGGATACAGGCACCTGCCACAGTACCTGACTAGTTTTTCTATTTTTAGTAGAGATGGGGTCTCACTCTTGCTCGGGTCTTGAACTCCTGAGCTCAAGCAATCTACCTGCCTTAGCCTCCCAAAGTGCTAGAATTATAGGCATGAGCCACTGTGTCCAGCTCAGAGCTGGGATTTGAATTAGGGTGTCTTAGAGTTCAATTGCACCATCTTGTCCAAGCCTAGGTGACCGAGTCCTTTTCTCTTAGCTCTCTTTACCATATTCCTAAAGTCAAATGACTCATTCTAATGGTATTAACTATTACTTTTATAGAGAAGCCTCCTAGATTTTTACCTACAGTATATTACACTATCCCCTTAGTCTTAAAATGTCACTGGTGCTTCTCCTGTCCCCTTACATCTGGCATGAGGATGTAATGCTTTTGTGATTCTGACCATGACACCTCCCAGCCATGAAGATGAATGGAAGGTTCTGCACCTCTTCGTCTACCCCTCCCTTCTCCATCTCAGATACTGAGTCAGAAGCAGCCGCTCTGACAACTTCATTTAAAATGCTTCATGCATCTCTCTGTCCCTTTGCCCTCACTCTAGGCTCCCACTCCCTAGACGAGTGACTAGTTTCCTACTCCCCTTCCTGCTTCAGCCCTTCCTTCTACTCCATCCCTGAGATGCCCCCAGATGAACTCCTCTTGGTACCCCTTGCTGCTTTGTCTCCCTCACACACCCCTACTGCCCCTGTGACCAGGTCTTGGCTTTGATGAAGATCCAGCCTTGTTTCTCGACAAAATCATTCTAATCAGCCAGCATGGGCTGCTGTTTCCAGAGAGACCTTCCCTTTCCTTCACCTCCAGCTGCCCATTCACCCACCCTTCCTGTTATTATTATTATTATTTTTGAGACAGAGTTTCGCTCTGTCACCCTGGATAAAGTGCCATAGCATCATAGCTCGCAGCAACCTCAAACTCTGGCTCGAGTGATCCTCTTGCCTCAGCTTCCTGAGTAGCTGGGCCTACAAGGGCCCATCACAATGCCAAGCTAGTTTTCTATTTTTTAGTAGAGAGGGGGTCTTGCTCTTTCTCCGGCTGGTCTCAAATTCCTAAGCTCAAGCAATCTACCTGCCTTGGCCTCCCAGAGTGCTAGGGTTATAGATGTGAGCCACCGTGCCCAGCTCCTGCTGTTGTTCTTTAAGCAGAAAACACCTCTGCTTCAGTACCCATCTCTAGTCCTTTGGGAGACCCCAGTCACCAGATCCCTGAAATTTCTTCCCCTTCAGCTCTCCCATAACTCTTATTGTCTCTATGGGTCTCTGGGACACCTGTCTGTTGCTCACTGTGCCATATTATGGAAGCCAAGTTTCCCAAACAAGACTGTAAAGTCCTTTATGATTGGAACATGCATCTCCTGATCTGGGGCATAAGCCTGAGGGACTGAATGGAGATGTTCCCCTTCCCATAACAACCCATCTGTCTGTACAGATATTAAGTGAGCATTTACTATGTACAGATATTAAGTGAGCATTTACTATGTTCTAGGTACTGTTCTAGGCACTGGAAATGCAGTTGAGAAGAGAAAGTTTGCCCTTAAGGGGCTTATGGTCAAATAGGGAAGGCAAACAAGTAAATACATTTAGAAAGTCTTGATTATTATTGTAGGGAAAGTATAGCGTGCTCACCCTATAGTATAGGGGCACCTCCCCAGGGTTAAAGTGTCAGGGGAGTCTTCTCCAAGGGAGTAAATTGTAAGTTGAATCCCCAACATTTATCCAGGTGAAGAGGCAATGTTCTAGGTAAACCACATAGGAAGGTTCAGAAGTGAGAAAGACCATGGCACCTTTGAGGGACAGAAAAATATTAATAAAAGGCCGTCCCAGTATGCTGGGCCCAGGAAAATCAGGAGCCCCAGGTATTGTGGCCTTGGTGAGGAGGGTGGTGGGAATATCAGAGGGCCCAGAGGATAACATGGAGGCAGGGAATGGTGAAACAGCTGGTAGAACTCTGAGGACCGCGGAAACATTCCAATCGTTGGAACCTGCCCTATGACCTGGCCAATGGTCAGGTTCCAGAAGCTCTGTAGAGTTGATGGGGAAGAGCATGGTAAGCTAGGAGCTGTAGAGATGTGCCTGGAAAGCACAGTGTTTGGGGGTGTGGTGTTTTAAGAAAGGCTTCCCGGCACTGATGGTCTTGAAAACTCACCTGCAACGTGGTATTCACAGTGCCGGGGGTAGCACAGTGTTCTCTTCTTTCCACCAGTGTCCAGAGTAGTGTCTGGAACATAGAGATGCTTGATCTTAGCTCGGGGCTAAGGGTTTCTGGCTTCGGAGCCCCTGGTGACTGGGTTACCCTGGAGGAAACGCCTCTGCCTATCTGTTCCACAGCAGACGCTGTCCTCAGGAGAGTGGAGTTGGCAAAGGCCATTTCCTTGACATTTACTTCCTTCCCACACCTTATCAAGTGAAGCAAATAGCTACCGTCTTTCCAAGGCAACTGGATGATCTTGTCCAGACATGCAAAGCCAATACCTGGGTCTGAACTGAGGTCTTTATCTATTATGGCACTACTCCCAATGTCCAGAATAATTTTGTATCATCTACAAAATGAAATTTTCATTTCTACTCCTTCTCATAGAGCAAATCAGTTGCTTGTAACAGTATCTCAAAGAAGCTCCCTTTCCAGAGAATTCTGCTTTAATTAATTCAGCAAATATTTATTGAGCCAGACATTATTTTGGGCATTTGGGACACATCAATGAACATAATAAAGATCCTTACCCAAAGTTATAATTTAGCAGGCAAGACAACAGAAGACATAATAAGTAAATTATATAGATTCCTAGAAAAGGCGATGAATGCTATAGAAAAAGAACAAGAAAGGAAACCAAATAGAGATCTCTCTTTCCCTCATGCCAAGCTACCTGAGTGGGAAAGAGGAAGAGAAGGAAGAGATAGGATATGGCTTCTGCTTTTCACAACCTGCAAAAGCCTTTTGTCCCTGATTAGATTTTTAAACCATTTGCATGTGTTACTTTGATAAAAATAAAAATTAAGCTCAAATAGTGATGTAACTATACTGGGAGGTGAGGGCAACAATGTGACCCACGTTCTCTTCTGTCAGTGTAGAAAATAGATTGAGGTTTCTAAAGTTAATAAATCAATAAAATAGAAGCACAGGCCTAACCCTGAACAGTATAAAGATAACTATCAGAAGAATTTTTAAACAGTGACCATAGAAGAGTAAAAAGTCATTTATTCTACAGGAAAGAGACAGGGTAGGAAGATGCAGGACAGAATTAGAGGTGGACTCCTGCCTTACTTTTAAAACCATTGATTCTGTATATTTGAATTTTTAAAATCATAGGCATTGTTATTTTGATGAGTTAAAAAATATTCTGCTGAGCCTTAGTAGGTGCGAGGTGCGGTGTGGGGAGGTGCCTCACCTGGGGGCTGCTTCAGGGAGGGATGGGGAAGCAGAGCAGGCAAGTTCTGTCTCCCTCCACCCAAACCCACTTTCTTTTATTTGTTTTATATGCCTGACTACCACGTGAGTTTTGTTTCAACAAAGGATTTTGCAGCTGAAATTGTTTTGAACGTCATTATCCCTTTTGGCTGTCATAATTAATGATGCTTCATAAGCACCTGTTACCCTTTGTGCTCATGCCTATTTACTTCCTGAAATAATTTCCTTAATTTAGCCAGAAGCCTTGTAGTCTTTCCCTGGTTGGCTGTGGTTTGAAGTGATTGGTGAATTTGTTGCCAGTTTCTTTGGTATGGAAGTGAGAGCCTGCAGTCAGTCATTGAGGATTGCTGCTCCACAGGACAGGGGTCCCACTGGTGTTCTGTCTGGCCTCTAGCACAGTGGCTATTGTAACAACAGGTAAACGTTTTGGCCAATAGTCCCCTGATATCATCTCAGTATCTGCAGTCTCTCCTGGGGTAGCTGTGAATCTATTTATAGAACCTTGCCTACTGCAGAGAGAAAGAGAAAGAGAGAGAGAGAAAGAAACTGACTATGAATGAAGTTAAAGGGAGGCAACCCTCCTTTAGCTTAGTCACCTCCTAGTGACTGCACTTCCAGACATGTGTCATGGTCTGCCTGCCTGCTCTAGTACTATTTTTAGGGTGGGTCTCCTCCATTCATTCATGTTTCTGGGGCCTTTGCAGTTATCCCTGTTTTTGCTTGGCAGCTGCCTTCTCGAGTTTGAGGCTCCAGAGGGTCTGTGTTTCCAGGCACCATTGTGCCTTCCTGCGTTTGCCCACCATATCCCTTAATCCACGATCTGGGGATCTGACACTAATCTGTGAAGACCAAGGTCAAATGCCATGTAATTTGTAAAACCTTTCTAGGTTCCTAACTCTGAGGACTCTGTCACCACTTTAGCACTTATCACAGACCCTGTTCATGATTTGATTACATTTTGGTGTCCTTGGAGGGTTGAAAACATCCCATGGTCATTGAACCCACATAGTCAATGTTCAATAACTGCTCACTGAGTAAAATGGAGTATGTTTGCTGATATCTTCTCTGTGTTTTAGGAAATCCTGGTGGGCCTGGAAGAAATTTCAGTATGGAAAGCTCTCCAGCAAGGCATCTCCATAAATCTTTTCCTGTTTTCCTCTTAAAAGACCAGATTTGAAAGAGCCAGGTAACATCTAGGAAGACTCCCATATTTGGATGGATCTTATCTGGGGTGGGAGAATGATTGCCACCATTTTATGGAGCAGAGTACTGAGGCTCAGAGAGATTGAGACTTGCTAATGATCACGCAGTGAACTGCAGGGACAGAGGTGGAAACCCATGTCGTCTGCCCTGAGACACTGTTTCCTACCACACACTTCCTCGCAGTCTCCGCAGCGTGCTGTGAGATGATACCATTTAAGACCTTCCAGACCACAGTTTCCCCCTCAAGCATTCATGCAGTTGTTTTCTGTCAAGACCCAAGTGCTGAGAATCCTGTCTCCCCTGCTTTTCTTCACTTCCCAGAGGTTTGCTAGCTCTTTCCCAGGCTCCTTTGCAATCTGCACAAGTTCATTCTTCTCTCATCTCTGTCCAGATATTGTTATTTCCAAATCTTTCAGTTGGTTTCTTTTTCTGACTGTGGTCCTTTTTTGGGATGCTTTCCAATGCGGCCACAGATTGGAGGATGATAACAGCAAATTAGTTAGTGGATCTTCTTTGATGTTATTTTGTGGGTGAGCTCATTAATTTATGACAAAGAACATCAAAGAGCTCGGCTCTTGCACCGAACTGGGTTGTCCCAAGGCAGCTGGATAATGATGATTAGTCAGATTAAATCTCAAAGGCTCTCTGCCTCAAATACAGGAGTTAAAGTCCAAATGACTAGACTGTGGGGACATTCCATCCTCCAGCATCGACACAGCCTTGAGTCAGCACAGCATGAGACTGTCCCCACTGTGAGGGTGGATGTCTCTCCATGGCTTCCACTCCGATGCCTTGAGGTCTGTCAAGACAGTTATGGCAACCCTGGAGGTGATGTAGGAGAAAAGGCTAAGACTGTTAGTCTCTTTCCCATCTAAGGAGCTGGATTAAAAGGGATCATTTGTCTTGTGTGGATGATCTGAAAGCCCTCTGAGAGTCCTAGACTTGTAATGTCAATGAGAGCAACTATTTGGGCTACATAGGGAAGTCCAGCACCATGCTTGGCACATGGCAAGATTTCTGTGTGTACTGGTTGAATGTACTTGTTAAGCAGTTAGGATGCAAATGGAGCAAGAGGAAGCTCAGGTTTTTCTTTACAGTATAAAATCTCCTAATCAGCTTACATATGTGGCCATTTACCAAGTTGCTTTCACCTCCGTGTGGAAAATTATCAGTGCTCCTTTTCAAAACCATCCCCTCGTGTTTGCCCTGGATCCCATTCTCTGCTGACCTATTAAAGGCTTGCTCTTGCAATTAACTTTCTCTTTCCTGAATCATTAGTGTTTCCCTCTCTACTAGACTATTCCTATCAGCATACAAATATCTCCTAATGTCTCCCACCTTAAAAAGGACCTCCCTTCCTTCCACTTCTCCCTCAGAATGCACTAGTCTTTGCCCGTGTACAGTGGAATGCCACTAAAGATTGTCTACACTCTCAGTATCTCTACTTTTTCTCCTCCAATATAACTCTTAAACTCACTTTAATCAGTATCTCATCTCCACCTACTAAAGTAGCTCTTATCAGAGTCACTGGTGACCTTCCTGCTGCCAAGTCCAGTGGTTGTTTCTGGGTCCTCCTCTTAGTCTCCCTGGGAGCAGCATTCAACGCAGTGGGCAGGGTTCTCTTCCCAGCCTTCTTTGCTTGGCTTCAGGACACCACCTCTCTTGGGTCTCCTCCCACTTCACTGGTCACTCTTCTCCATCTCCCTTTGTCTTCTCACTTTTAAGTAACAAAGTGTCCAGAATCAGTTCTTGGACAACTTTTCTAGTTACGCTCACTCCCTACATGGTATCATCTAGTCCCATGGTTTTAAATACCATCCACATACCGGTGGCTCCTCCGTCTCTTCAGGATTGATACCAGGATGGGAAGACTACCCACCCCTTAGTCGTCCCCCTCCGTAAGCAGCAACTCTTTATTCCAGTGTCTCAGACCTCAACAATTAGTGTCACCTTTGAGCATCATCTTTCACACCACACACCAACCCATCAGCAGATCCTGTCAGCATCACTTCAAATGATATCCTGAATCAGCCACTTCTCACCACCTTCACTATTCTAAGCCACCAGTACATCTTCTAAACCTGGACTACTCTCACCACCTCCTAATTGGTTTCACAGCTTCCAGCCTTGCTTCCCCTCCAACCCTAGCATCCAGAGTAATATTTTAAAAAGTGCAATTAGATAATGTCGTGTCTCTACTCTAAGTCTTCTGAAGCTTGCCATCTCAGTCTGTAAGTAGAACTGAAAGTCCTTATCAGGGCCTACAAGATGCTATAGGACCTGATTGCTGCTGCCTCTCTGGTCCAACTTCTGTGTCTCTTCCCCTTGCTTGCTCTAGTCTAGTGGCACTGGTCTCCCAGCCTGAACATGCCAAGCCCATGTCTGCCTCAAGGCCCTTGGACTCTGTCCTCTCTGCTTCCTCACACTTCCTCTGGGTATCTACGTGTCTAGCTATTTTTCCCTTCAGGCCTCTTCCCAAATCTAACCTTATTAAAGAGCTTTTCCCTGACTATTCTTTCTAAGATAAGTGCCCTCTGTCAATCTCGATCTCTTTACCGTGTCTCATGTTTGTTTCCAGGGTTCCCATTGTGGGCAACTAGAAAAGTTGCCCAAGAACTGACAGTAGTCATAACTTGGCATATTTTATGCGTATTTGCTTATGCTATAAGTTGTTACCCCGTAATTAATAATATGTAAGTTTGAGAAGAATAGAAACTTTGTGTTTTTACTCATGGCTGTATCCCAACTCATAGAATAGCATCTAATACATAGCAGGTGTATGACAAATATACATTGAATGAATGAATTTGTTGAATGGCCTCATTCAGATCTCCAGTCATCAGGTGAAGAGAGTAGTTTCCAGATGGTTGTCAAATTAATATGATCATAATCAAGTGGGAGGAACTGTGAGGTGTATATGGAGATCACAGACTATGTGTTCCTTTATAATCAGAGACTGCTATGGGATTCACACATATTCTGTTTGCTCCTTGATGCCAAGTCATATGCAGAACTATAGGGTGGAATGAAAGGAGATGTGGTTACTACTCTGCCAGTTCATGGTCCGTAAGAGAGAGGCAGTACAGTTCAGGGGATCGACCCCACAGGCTCTCAAGCTTGATTGCCTGTGCTTGAATCCTGAGTCCATTTCTCACAAGCCATGTGACTTTGGGCAATTTACTCATTTCCCTTATTTGTAAAGTGGAAATAAGAAAAAAGGTAAGAGCATTTGACTCAAAGACCACTAGTGAGGATTCCATAAATAATACATGTAAAGTGTATAGCATATGGTCTGGCACATAATAAGTGTTCAGTAAATGTCAGCTATTAAAAATAAGCACATTCTGTAGGAGTTTCTGGGGATTATTGATAATAATGTGTGTTAGGGACAATCAACTCTTCTAGAATATTTGATGACACCAAAACTTTAAAGGTGTGAGGATGATACTGTGCTTACGTAGGAGACTGCTCCTATTCTTAGGAGATGCATAAATACTTGAGGATAAAGCCTAATAATGTCTGTCACTTTCTAATAATCTAGTAAAATATATCTGTTTCTATATCTATCAGTAAAGCAAATGTGGTGCCATGCCAACAATTGAAGCTAGGTGGATAGTATAGTTTATTATACTATTATTTCAACTTTCCTGTATGTTTAAAAATGTCAAAATAAAAGGGTTGAAGGAAAAAAAGAAAGCCCTAGAAATAGTCTAGGAAGTCCAACCTCATATTTTACAGAGCGGGCCATGAGCTCAGAAAAATGAGACCTTTGCCCAAGGTCATACAGCTGAAGAATCTGGGCCAGAACCCAGGTCTCTTTGCTATCTAGCTCTCCCTGTGTGGGCTGCTGCCACTGTCCAGGTAGCAGTGAGCTGCAGAGCAATCAGCCAGGCACCTCCCCTCCTCCCCAACTACAGGGGTATTATAGAGGTGTAAAGAGGTGCCTGTGTTGGTATTTTTTTGTTTATTAAGTAAATAGCTAGGTCATTTGGTTGGAAAGAGTGATGTAAGAAATATGGAGTCAATACCGGGGCCAGTCTTGCCATCCTTGGGAGAGTGAGCATACCAGCTTGGCACCTTCTGCTTGTGGTTTTTGAGTGGTGGTGGCAGCCCTGGTTTGTGTGTGTGCATAAACTCTAGGATTGCAGAGGAGAGAGGGTTGAGTTAGAGGTGGGGGCCAGAGCCCGGAGGACCAGCAAGGGGAGAACGAAAGGCTTCAATTCTGGAGCTCCCTGAAAGGAGGGACCTGGGGTTGGGAATGAAATGTGGACACGTATTTAAAGAAAGGAAATGACTTTAAAAAATAAATAAAGAAAATGATTTTCCGCATCCTGCAGCTGTCATTGTCTAGCTAATGGGGTTCAAGGCAGTGCAGAGGAAAGAGAAGGGAGAGGAGGGACCGTCCGTGCAAGCCTGGCTGTGAGTGTGGGGAGCTCACAGAGAGGAAACGGGAGAGAAGGAAAAGCAAACCCACTGCCCAGGCGGCCTGGAGTAGGGTGGGGGAGGGGTTAGAGTGGGGTGTCGGTGGTAGGGAAGGTAAAGAGGTCGCCCCTGGGGGCCTGCGAACAGGGCGGGGACGTCTGCCCCCGCAGGCTGGGGTGTTCTGCCCCAGGAAATTCCTGCCCCTGTCCCCTTCGCGCGTGGGAAGCCCCTGGGGGCCACGGTAGCCAGCGCGGAGCTCCCGGCGCTCCTACCCAGGCGGGAGGGGAGGTGCGGGGGGAGGGCAGGAAGGAGAGGCGGGGCCTCGGGAGGGGCGGGAGCGGAGCCTGTGGCCCGGGCGGGGCTTCTCTCCGCGGGCGCCGGAGTCTGGGGGCCGCGGCTTCCCGGTCCCCGCCCGCGGAGGCGCCTCGCGCCTCCTCCCCCTGCCGCCCCCACCCCGCCGCTGCCGCTGTCGAAGCTAAACCCGACCGTTGCCTGCAGGAGCAGCGGCAGCGGGCGATCGGGCCGAGAGGAGCCTCGGGCGCGGCCTCGCCTCCCGGGCCCAGCGCCCGCAGCAGCACCGCGGACAGCTCGGAGCCCCTGGCCCGGACGGAGCCCACGACGCCGCAGCCTCCCTGCGCCCGGGCCCGCGGCGTCCGCAGCAGCACCGCGGACAGCGCCCCGGGCCCCTTCTCGCCTCCGCCCGGTCACCCGCTTTTCTACTCAGCACCGCGGACAGCCCCCCTTGCCGGGCCCCGCGGCACCCCTGGAGCCGCCAGCGCCCCAGAACATGGCCACTGAGGTATGGGGCAGGAACCCTGCTCCCAGGCAGTGCCTGACTGCGGAGGGAACAAGTGCCCTAGGGGCCGGCTGGGCGGCAGCGAAAGGCGGGGGCTGAAGGGTGGGATGGGTGACCGTCCTGGTTGAGTCCGAGGGAGGAGGCGGGGTGGAGTGGCAGGGTGGAAGAGAGGGGCTCTAGGTGAGGACTCGTTTGCCCCCTGGCCTGTCAATCTGCCCCACGTCCCACCTGGGCCCCCAGGCTCCCCGCACCACTTGTTGGCCCTAGTGCTGGGGTTGCTCCGGGGCACCAGGCGGGGGTTTCCACTTCTGGACTAGGCAAGTCCTGAAACCGCTTTCCTAGAGGATTGGAGACGCGTGTCCTCGCGTGTTAAGGGGAGGGAAGGCGGCTGTCTGCTGTTGCTATGCGGTGCAGCTATCCAGCTTCTGCACCCGAAAGCTGGGCTGAGGGATGGCAAACTTACCTCTACATCCACATTTCCTTTGCGAGAGGGAGGGGACAAAGACATCTTCAGGCCAAGAACCCGAATGGTTGGTTTTAATGAGCTGCCTGCACCAATTCCTACTTTTGCATATCACCCTTTCTTGCCTTTTCACCCCATTTGAGCTTCTTGTCCCAGTATGTCCAAATTTCCCTTGCTTCTGGTGGGAGGTGCTATCTTCTTCAGGGTATGCCTATGGGTGTGTCGAAGACTGAACTATGGGACTTATTAACTAAGGGCAGGATCTTGAGATCAGGAATTACCCCCTCTCCCCCTATGGATTGCCCCTCCCCCTCATTTCATAAGGAAAATGAGAGCTTTTATGTTCCCTCTTTATACATGCTAAAAATCAACATGGAAAGGGGAGGACTGATCTGATACTCACTCAGCATGTCAGCAGCAGAGCTGAAAGTTTCATCCTTTCAATTTTCAAAGTGGAACCCAGGACACCAGGAGCTCCCCATTTCTGACGCTGACTTCCTTTGTGGTGTCTCCCTGTTTCCAGTTCAGCCGGAGCACAACCAGGGGGAGAGCAGAGGCCTTTGAATAATTCTATTCAGTGCCTCTGGGCATCCTGGTGAGCAGTGTGACACAATGCCAAGTGTTATTGTTGTTATTCTGCTAAAGTCTTCACCACAGAACCAGGAGCAGTTGCTTGGCGTTGTTCAGCTTTCTGACATGGCACAAGGTTAGGTGGGAGGAGGGCGTGTTCCCCTAGGACCCAGTGTTGGGTCAAGCCCTTGGCAGACCCTTAGAGCTTGGCTTCTAGAGTAGAGGAGTGCAGAATATTCAGAAAGTGCCAAAGACACTGAGAAGAGCAGGAAGAACAAAGGGAGACATGGCCGAGGAGCTGGTTACCTTCCAGATAGGACTGCCAGACTGCAGCAGTGACTGCTGGTGTTGGGCAGAAAGGGGGAACTTCAGCTACACGAGCTCAGCTGGGCCAGCAGTGTGGGTGATCTGACAGATTCCAACAGGCCCATCTGCCCAAGTATATCTCCCTCTCAGGTCTGCTGTGGCCCACAGATTCCAACCAGCAGGCTTACATCTCCAGGTTGAGGCAGTGTTTCCAGGAGGTTGCTGTTAGGCATGCATGACTCTTCCCCTGGGAGAGGCTCTGCTCATAATGCCTCTGTGAATACCACACTTTTCTGTGTACAAAGCACTGTCACACATGTGATCTCCTTTGAGCCTTTGAACAACCCTGTGAAGTGGGCAAGGATGGTGTTATTATCCCCAATTAACAGATGAGACAACTGAGGCGGAGAAGCTTGCCTGATCTCTGTGAAGGAGCCAAAAAGAAGGCATCATTATTCCATTTTACAGATGATGTGATTAGAGAGCATTATTCACAAAAACATGGCTAAAAAGTGGGGCCAGGATAAGCACTTGAGTCTTCTGCCTCTGTGCCCAGTGTTTTTTATTCTGCACCCAGGGCTAGTGTATCCACTTGCCAAGTGTGTTGCCTAATAGAGAGGAGGGTGCTTGGGATCTTGACATGAGGCTGTGAGGGGGGAGTGATGCAAAGGAAGTCACGAGGGATGGAGTGTGGGGACTCAGGCCCCCTGACTGGCCTGGCTGGGTCAGTTTGAGGGTGGAGGGACAGAGGAATGTCCATAAGAGCAGGGAGCTGAGCTCCCTTCACAATTGAGCCTTGGGTGGACTCTGTGTCAGTACTGAGGAGGAGGCCTTAGCTCTGCCAAGACACAGGATGTGCACATTATCTGGGCTGTGAAGCGAGTCATTCTCCCGAGGCTGTTTTTACTATTAAGATTGAGTTGAGATTATCAGGATAAACCTGCTGGAAGGAAGAAAACCTCACTCCAAGTTCCCATGGCCATTCCCTTAGGATTCTGAGTAGGAAGTCCCCACCTCTAGCAGAAGGTGTACTGAAAAGAGAGAAGAGAGGAGGGGCAGGGAGAGAGAGAGAATGAACATGCCAGAATCAGAGCTATCCCTGGATAGAAACGTGATCTTTTCTGCTCCCTAATTTCTGTTTAGGATTTAGCATTAGTGGAGAGGTGTGTGCTAGGAACTCAGAGGAGGATAAAGCCTGACCTCATTAGGAAAGCTGTAATGAGCCCATTTCCTGAGCAGCAAATCTCTGCAAATGTGTGTCACTGGGAGCAGAGTCTGCCCCAAGACACAGACCAGATGGCCAAGGACAACTGGGAAGTGTCTGGCTGGGAAGGACTCCTTCAAGTGGTGGAGTCTGGTCTCTAACCAAAATGGACCAAGTAGCCTCATCCAAGCAGAACATTTGGAGATTTGATCTTCAAGTTATGGAATTAACAATGAGCAGATAATGGGTTGGGCTTGGGTGCTGGTGTAGGCTGACAAAAAGGAAGGTCTTGTCCTCAGTTTTTCATCTTTAGGCACAAGCCAGCTGCCTGTAACTCTCATCCCCCATCCTCCACACCCCAGGGAGGGAGGACAGTGCTGGCACATCAGCAGAAGCCCTGATTCCTGGGTTGGGCCTCATATATATCCTATGGAATGAGAGGGTTTTTTTTTTTTAATTTATTTTTTCTCATATGCCACTGATTTCATGAAATGAGATGGTTTCTTAAAGAGGATGGAGATGTGGGTCAGGTGGTACCGCCTGATGATCTTGGGCAGCCTTGGCCTGGGCCTTGTACCCCAGTGTGTGTTCCTCCTTAGCCCAGGCTGGTGACCATTAGTGAACAGGCCCTAAATGTGTCACCTGTGGTACCCACTCCCCAGGCAGCCTCCCCTTCCTTGTCACACTGCAGCTTGAAAATTGGTACCCAAGGGTTAAACCACCAATTTTCTTCTTCACGAAATGCGTTTTCTTCTTCACGAAATGCGTTTTGGTCCTGTACTTACTTAGCTTCTAGCTGGCCAGGGGCTGGTGAGAGGAGAGGGGCAGGATTGGGAAAGTGAGAAGTGGGGAGAAGGTTGGGGCTCTGGCCCAGGAGAGGACCAGGAACTACAACCTCAGAGAGAGGTGTGCCTAGGTTTTGGGATCCTCCTGGAGTATTTCTGAACATCATAGATCTCTGCTGAAAATCCCCACCAACTTCCTGAAAGTGGATGGCAAGTGACCTGCAGCCTGGCTTCAGGCTCCATGGGATTCTTTATTCAGAGGTCCCAACTGGAAGCTCTAGAAACAAGTTAGATCCACAAATATGCCTTTTTGGGTCTTCTTGGTGCTAAATTTTTAAGATGTATTAAAAACATTTTAGAATGAGGATATTGGATGTTAAGAAAATCTGAATTTGTAACTTCTCTTGAAAAATCACAAGTGCTGGCACCTGGGTGCACATTCTCAAATGGCAATGATCAGCCACCTCCTCAAGACAGGGCACCTATTCTTTGACTAGCCTCAAGCCCACTTCCTGCTTAGCCCCTGTAAACATTTGTGTTCATAATACCTGATAAAGCCCCTATGTCAGAGCTAGATGGGGCTTGAGTGATTATGTGTTTCCAACTTAGTTTCCAGTTGAATAAATGAAGGCCCAGAGAAGGGAAGAATTTCCCAGGGTTGTGTAGCCTAGGGTCAAGTTCCTGGTTCCAGGTCAGTGGGTCATCTTTCTACCGGGGATGCTTGGTACTTTACATCTGAGCCACCATGGATGGCTCAGGAAGCTTTCCTTGCCTTGAATCTTGCTCTTCATGAACTACAGATGAGTCTGTAATCTGTGTATCTATGTAGGTCTGGATGACTAAGGCTCTGTCATATAAAATGTATCTGATACCATCTTCTAGCATCTCTTCAAGACCTCCCCAAACACTCTCCAGGGAAAGCAGTGGATCTCTAGTCACCCAGAGGCTAGACTGTATTCTAAGGCTGTGGACATTATTGAGGTTGGAAAGGGCATTGGCCCTTCCCACTCTGACCACTTGAGAACCCATGGATCAAAGCCAGGAGGAAATGGGAAATATTAAGTAAGGTAGCATGCTAAAACCTCAATAGCTTAATATGCCAGAAGTCTGTTTCCTACTTATTAGAGTCCCAGACAAGTGTTCCTGATAAGGAGATGGGTCTTTTCCAGGCAGTGATTCAGGGACGCAGGCACTTACCAACTGTGGTGCCTCTGACTTCAACCATGGCTCTGCCAGCTTCCAGGGAAGGGGAAAGATCAGGGAGAGTGGTTCACCTGTAGGAGTCCAGGCTATACCTAGCATTCATCACTTTTAGTCACATTCCACTCAGTCATATGGATACACTTAACTGCTAAGGAGGCTGGGACTTAGCTGTGTGCCTAAGAGGAAGAAGAAATGACTTTGGTCAACAGCCAGTTAGTCAGTAAAATGCAAGCCTTCATGGTAGTCGGTATGTGTCTTCAGGCACAGACAAAGGATGGTGCCAGAGGGCGGGAAACATTTCAGAATGGCCGAAACACTGTTTCTTCCCTTTTTTTTCCATTCTCATCACCGGTTTTCTTGATTTAGACCCACTTTAGTTCCCTTGGATTGCTACAAAGACAATCATCACCCCAACTGGCTCCTTACCCCAGTCTTGACCATTTCCCACAAAACTTCTGGAATGATCTTTCTAACATTAGGGAAGCCCATCCCCAGAATTGACTAGTTCTTGTAAGTTGGTTTTAGAAGGGCAAAGGAAGGCCACGGCCCCTTCCTTTTCCTTTGAAAATACAACATTATAAAACCTTAACCAGATAGAGCAGACACATTAGCAATTAATGTGTTATATTATCAAAGCATTCTTTATTTCTAGAAGTTACCATAGGATCCAAGGGGATGTCGAGGGGAGCTCCTCAGTGAAAACCTTGATTAGAGCAACCAAGGAATATTAAGGCTAGAGGGGGACTTATACATTATTTAATTCAATCACAATATTTTGGGATCATATTTCTTAGATAGAGCAAGGTTTACCTGGATTTAGGAAAGTTGTATACAGTGTTCATAGATTCCTACCTTTTCAGGACCTTGATCCACCAACAATCTGCCCCTTCTACCTTTTCCTTTTTTTTTCTTGAGACAGCGTCTCACTCTGCTGCACCGGCTCCAGTACAATGGTGGCATCATAGGTCACTGTAGCCTCCGACTCCTGGGCTTGAGCGATCCTCCTGCCTCAACCTCTCAAGTAGCTGGATTACAAGTGCTCACCATAATGCCTAGCTATTTTTTCCATTTTTTGTAGAGATGGGGGTCTCACTCTTGGTCAGGCTGGTCTCAAACTCCTGGCCTCCAGTGATTCTTCTCTCCAAAATCCTAGGATTACAGGTGTGAGCCGTGCACCCTCCTTCTATCATATCAACAACCGTTCCCTCTTTCTTTATTCTTTCCCCTAGCTTTTAAGCAAGTTTAAGTATCTTCCATCTTGAAGAAGCCCTTCCAGCTCCTTGGGATCTGACCTTGCCTCTCCTCTCATCTCCTACTGCTCTTATCTAATCTGTAAACCAGCTCCAGTTTTGCTGAAATCTGCCTCAAGCCATTGGAGTAGACCACGTGCTATACTATCTGCCTTACCCTGCACAAGCTTCCTTTGTCTGGTTGCCTCTTCCTCCCTCTCATCTCTTCCTGCCTGCCCCCTACCACTGTCTTTCTTCATCACCCAGCACAGGCTTCAGGAAGCCTTTTCTGAGTAAGTATTTCTGGGTAAGATGCTACTTGTCTGTAGCATTTATCACTGTCTAATTCATTATATATTTACTTGTCTTCCTCCTGGAGCTCACAGTCTGTCTTGCTCGGCACCTCCAGAGCCTGGCACTAGCGGGGACTCTATAAATGAACAAAGTGACTGAATGGATTCAGCTCAATTACGCAAGATGGCTTGGCTGTTCACTCTGCCTCTGGGGCCTGGTCTCCGTCTCCATGTGGTTCTAATGTTGGGTGTGGTTCACCCAGTGGGATGCTTGTCTCAAATGCAGGAGATAGGCTGGAGGAGTGGAAGAAAAGGGTCTTGTTCTTCTGCGGATTTGAGTCCATGTCCCCAAATGCCAGAGTCTATATCAATGTCAATGCCACAGGTGTGCTCCAGGGACAGAAACACCCCCGCTCCCCACTAGGGAAGACTGTTTCAGTTTCTGGCCTTAGTTTACTTCATCCACACTTTTCTCTGGGGCAGTGTGGATGCTTGTGGCCCTTTCTCTCCTGCAGTGATGAGAAGTGCTGGATGTGGAAAGCATGTGTGGTGCTCTCTGGCCAATTTCTGAGTTCAGGGGCACATCAGGTACTTCTCTGTCCCATGTGGTCTCTGCCCTACACTGAGTCGCAAGATCCACTTAGCAGGGTTCAGTCTTGTTCAGTGCTGGGTTCCCCAAACGTGCAAGCATGGGGCTTCATGATTCGAGAACACTTGGTACTTGGTGAATAAATGAAAGCATGGAAGGTCCCACCGCGCACGTGTGTGTGTGAGAGAGAGAGAATTGATTAGGGGAAGAGTGTAGGTTGGCCACCAGGCGGTCTCATTCCTCTTGGTAAAACTTGAAATTTGGCTCCGTTGGTGGTTCTAGAACCTCTCATTGTGGCTCAGCTTTGGCTTTTAAAAGATCTTTCTGGGATAGCTCAAGGCAACTTCTTGGGTAAACCCCTGAGTCTGCTTTTCCTAGCCTTCCTGGCACACTTGCAGTATGGCCAGCTCATCCTTATATGCTGAGAACTTTTCTGGCTTTAGTGCTGAAAGATGCACATTCTGGGAAATCCCTCAGTTTCAGATAGAACAAGATGGACGGTCACTCTCCGCGCATGTCTCCTGTACATCTTCTCAGGTCCACAATCTGCAGGAGCTCCGGCGAAGTGCCTCACTGGCCACCAAGGTCTTTATCCAGAGAGACTACAGCGATGGGACTATCTGTCAGTTCCAGACCAAGTTCCCCCCGGAGCTGGACAGCCGGGTAAGGAAACCTTTGTCTAAGCTTGAAATCCAGGGCCATGGTGGAACTGAGTGTCTTATTGGCATAGGGCACCTAAGTTGTTTAGCCACTTGAGATGGAAGAATCAATTGCTGTCTTCTCATAGAAAGTCAGAGAAGACTCAATGTTTAGTCCAGCAGCTCTCACATTTCAGCTACATGGGATCATGTAGAGAGTTTGTTAACAGATGGAGATTCCCGAGCCCTGCTGGATGATAATGTGACTCAGTGGTTGGACAGCGACTTGGGGAATCTCCTTTTATCAGCAGCCAATCTCAACCTTGGCTGCACACTATAATTTCCTGGGGGTTCAAAAAAACTCCTGATACCCAGGCCATACCCCAAACCATTTAAATCAGAATCTCTGGTGGTGGGACCCTAGAATCATCATTTTTTTTTTTTTTTTTTGAGACAGAGTTTCACTTTGGTGCCCGTGGTAGAGTGCTGTAGCATCATAGCTCACAGTAACCTCCAGCGCTTGGGCTTAGGCAATTCTCTTGCCTCAGCCTCCTGAGTAGCTGGGACTACAGGTACCTGCCACAACACCTGGCTGTTTTTTTTGCTGCAATTTGGCCGGGGCCATGTTCGAACCTGCCACCCTCAGTATATGGGACCAGCGCCCTACTCACTGAGCCCCAATCATCATTTTTTTTTTTTTTTTTTGAGACAGAGTCTCACTTTGTTACCCTGAGTAGAGTGCCACGATGTAATAGCTTACAGCAACCTCAAACTCTTGGCCTTAAGCAATTCTCTTGCCTTAGCCTCCCAAGTCTCTCTTGGGACTACAGTGCCAGACACAATGCCCAGCTATTTTTTTTAGAGACGGGGTCTTGCTCTGGCTGAAGCTGGTCTCGAGCCTGTGAGCTCAGGCAATCCACCTGCCTTGGCCTCCCAGAGTGCTAGGATTACAGGCATGAGCCACTGAGCCTGGCCAATCAAGTATCGTTTTAAATCTTAATTTTAAAGTTAATTTAAAGCATAATTATTTAAAACTTAATTTTTAATGAGGAATCCCCAGGTAATGGGAATTGAGGGGTCACAGATCACACCTGAGAATAGCTGGTCTTCTGGCCCAGTGTTGTTCTCACCTGGGGCTGTACCTTAGAGGCATCTGGGAGCTTTGAAAGGGGGACCTCGCAGGGTGTTGGCTTGGGAAGGATCTGGAAGTGGTGGACTTTGGTGCTTTGATTCATTCTCCCTCTTCCCAGACTGACTCAGAATCTCTTGGCAAGGGAGACTTGGGCACTGTAGGCTATAAAAACTGCTTGGGTGATTTTAATGTACAGCTGGAGTTGAGAACCACTAAGTCCTTGTTACTAAAACTGTGGTCTGTGGACTGACCATGTCAGTATCACTTGGAAGTGCATTACAAATGCAAGATTTTGGGCCCTATCTTGAATCTACTGAATTGAAATATGCACATCTGTATATATATGTGTGTGTGTGTGTGTGTGTGTGTGTGTATATATATATATATATATATATATATATATATATATTATTTTTTTTTTTTAAGAGATAGGGTCTCACTTTGTAACTCCTGGCGAGTGCAATGGTGCCATCATAGCCATCCTCTCATCTCCGCCTCCTCAGAGGCTAGAACTGTAGGCGCGTACCACCACGCAAGGCTAATTTTCAATTTTTTTTGTAGAGACGAGGTTGCCTAGGCTGGTCTCCAACTCTTGGCCTCAAGTGATCTTCCTGTCTTGGGCCTCCCAAAGTGCTGGGATTACATGCATGAGCTACCTTGCCCAGCCCAGATCTGTATTTTTAACCATCTTTGGGTTATTCATATATGCATTAAAGTTTGAGAAGCACCACACTTGTCCATCCTTCTCATGTAGGAGAGGAAACTGAG
Organism: Loris lydekkerianus; assembly: GCA_963574355.1. Taxonomy (NCBI): domain Eukaryota; kingdom Metazoa; phylum Chordata; class Mammalia; order Primates; family Lorisidae; genus Loris; species Loris lydekkerianus. Next base: position 55,988 of record CAUYPK010138092.1, read on the forward strand.
GGCCACAAAGAGGAAGTGACTCATGGGATTTAGTAAATAGTAGAAGGGCCTCAGTATTCTGCTTCTCTGCTTTTCCCCAAGACTCTTATTTTCCTACTGATGCAGCTGCATCATTTGTGGGTACAGATAAAACCAGATGCCTTTGTGTTCAGAGTCTTGGCAAGGAAAGTGTAGAGACCCAAGGAAGAGCTGGAGACTGTTTTCCCTCCTGCCCCCACCTTGGTTGAAGAGGGAGCTTAGTGCTCCTCCCCAGAGTCTGCTGGGTGTCATCACAGGCAGCAAGTGCTCTGCCCACAGCCCCTGCCTCTAGGCTCAGCTACCTGGTGACCCAACGGGCATAGGTCCCTTGTGAGGCATCAGCTGCTAGGTTCTGCTCCTGGTTCTGAGGGGGTGTGCAGTCCTCCTCCCAGGCTGCACTAGAGCTGACCTGGGTTGGGGAGGGCAGGGGCAAATTCTGACCTTTCCATCCAGCAATTCAGGCAGATCTGAGTGGGTTTGGGATAATGGGGCAGGGCTGCCCTTTACTGATCTGATTCCCAACTAGCTGTTGGAGAGAAGGTGGGTCGCTTAAGGCATGGCTGTCCTTTGGAGTGGGATGACTCCCAGGTAGATCAACAAGGCTTGTAGCTTGGATGGGCACTTGGAGGGCCTGGCAGGCACTGTAAGAGCTTCTTGGATTTGTTCTTTTTTTTTCTTTTTTTCCCTTTTTTTTGGGGATAGAGTCTTACTCTGTTGCCCCAGGTTAGAGTGCCGTGGGATCTGCCTAGCTCACAACAACCTCAAACTCTTGCGTTCAAATGATCTTTCTGCCTCAGCCTCCAGAGTAGCTGGGATGACAGACCTCCACCACAACCCTGGGCTAATTTTTTAATAGTGGTGGGATTTCGCTCTTGCTCAGGCTGGTCTCAAACTTCTGAGCTCAAGCAATCCACCCACTTTGGCCTCCAGAGTGCTAGGATTACAGGCATGAACCACTGTGCCTGGCCAAGAGCTTCTTGGATTTTAATTGGAGAAAAGTGTGCAGATTTTGGGAGTTCTTGAGCAGAGCTATGACATGATCTGATTTTAACAGGAAGTTAGGGCAGGGAAGAGGATAGTCAGGTCAATGAAGAGGCCAGAAATTCTGGTGGCTGGTACTAGGGAGCATATGGTTCATGTGGACTTAGGACCACAGAGCACTCCTCACCTGTAAAACAGGGACAATAGTCATACTTTCCTGATGGAATTGTTATGAGGATTAAATGAAAGAGTACATAAAAAATGCCTGTACATAGAAAGTGCTTAATATGTATTAGTTATTATTATTATTTGGACAGTTCAGTTGTCCAAATACACAGGGCTGTGGAGCTCTGGGTGACCTCTTAGCTAGGAGGAAATGCCCCTCCTGGAGAAATACTCTCCAGCAGTCTCATACAGCCAGAGTCCCATCCAAACATGGGGAAGCTCTACATATTTGGTCCTGAGCTCTTGCACAACCATCCAGAGGGGAGGTGTCGAAGACACCAGGATACTTGTCTGAGCTGCAGAAAATATCCAGGACATCATGGGAGCTTCCTGTTTCTGAGGACTGGAAGCTGAGAGGCCATTCCTATTCCCATTTTACAGATGAACAGATTGAGGCCTAGATGGTTAAGCTATTAGCCCAGGGTCATGCAGCCAGTTGAGGGCCAAGTCTGGACTGGCCCCATGTCTCTTGATTCCCAGACCAGTGCTCTTTCTGTTTTGCCTGCAGCCTCTCTGATCTTGCCTGTGTGCCAGCGTGTCATCTCCCCTAACACACGTGGCCCCACCACTGTAACCCTGAGCCCTGCCAGTGACTGTCCACACTTCAGGGAGGCTGACTGTAGCCTAGCTCTGCCCCTCTCTCCCTCCAGATCGAGCGGCAGCTCTTCGAGGAGACTGTGAAGACCCTCAATGGCTTCTACGCGGAGGCTGAGAAGATTGGGGGCAGCTCCTATCTTGAGGGCTGCCTGGCCTGTGCCACGGCCTACTTCATCTTCCTCTGCATGGAGACCCACTATGAGAAGGTGGCCCCTCCCTGACCTGCTCCACGACCTTTCACCCAGAGCTGCCCCGCTGTCTTTTCATCTTCCACCCTACCCTCCTTTTGCAGGTTCTCAAGAAGATTTCCCGTTACATCCAGGAGCAGAATGAGAAGATCTTTGCACCTCGAGGCCTCTTGCTCACAGACCCAGTGGAGCGTGGAATGAGGGTTGTATCCTTCTGAGCTTGTACCTGTGTTAGGGTACAAGGGTAACAAGCAGTAGAGTCCCTGGGAGGCTGTCAGGAAATGGGAGCCAAACTAGGGGCCTCCTCTCAGGGTTTTCCTAGGATCCCCCACATCAGTGGTCATCGCCCTTCTCCCTCACCATAAGTTATTGGGCTATTATGAGTTGGAAGGTTCTCACTTACTGAACTGTATGCCATGAGTGCTTGGTATGTGCTAGGTAGCATATTAAGTGCTTTAAAAGTATGAATCCATGTACTTCTCATGACAATCCTGCAAGGCGGCAGCTCTAGTCCCCTTTATGAATGGAGACGCTGACGCTGAGCAACTGCCCTCAAGTCATGTGGCTGGTAAGTGTCAGTGCCAGGTTTGGAGCCCAGGTTCACTCCTAACTACAAGACCCCTTCCAGGGATGTGCAAATCACCACATTAGCTTACATGTCCACAATCTCACATGATCTTTGTTTAATCTTGTGTCGCCTTTTACCGATGAGAAATGTGAGATATAGGACGAGGTGATATCTCCAGGGTCTCAGTCCCAGTGGGAGCCTGGACAGGGGTGAGCCATGGTACTGCTTCCTCTACCCAGAGTAGTATAGCCCCAGTGTGCATACTGCCTACCTGGGGGAGTGGGATCCAGGTGTGCACACCTCCCACCTGGAATAGTGTGACCCAGGTGTGCACACCTCCCACCTGGGCTAGTGTGACCTAGGTGTGAACATCCCCCACATAGAATAATGTGACCCAGGTGTGCACACCTCCCAGCTGAAATAGCGTGGCCCAGGTGTGCACACCTCCCAGCTGGAATAGTGTGGCCCAGCTGTGCACACCTCCCACCTGGGCTAGTGTGATCCAGGTGTGAACATCCCCCTCATAGAATAATGTGACCCAGGTGTGCACACCTCCCACCTGGAATAGCATGACCCAGGTGTGCACACCTCCCACCTGGAATAGCATGACCCAGGTGTGCACACCTCCCACCTGGAATAGCGTGACCCAGGTGTGCACACCTCCCACCTGGAATAGTGTGGTCCAGGTGTGCACACCTCCCATCTGGAATAGCATGACCCAGGTGTGCACACCTCCCACCTGGAATAGTGTGGTCCAGGTGTGCACACCTCCCACTTGGGCTAGTGTGACCCAGGTGTGTACACCTCTCACCTTAGGTAGTGTGGCCCAGATGTGCACACATTCTTCCTCCTGTTCAACAGCAACAAGAGTAGAATTGTTAAAATATAAATTTTGCTAAAAAACTAAGGAAACAAGTAAAGAAAACAAATACCTGGGATCACATTCACAAAGCCCAGCGAGAAGCGCTTTTTTTTATTGAGTCTTACTATGTGCAAGGTATGGTGCTTATTGCTTACATACATTCTTTTAACTAATGTATACTATAATCCCAAGATCCTATTATTTTATCCCCATTTTACAGATGCCATACAGTTGATAGCTAACAAGTTAAGTGACAGGCCTAAGGTCACATAGTTTGTGAGTGGGTGAGTCAGGATTTGAATTCAGGATACCAGAGTCCTCATACTTCCTGTGCAGTAAACAGAGGTACTTCTCTGAGCACGTTGTGTCCCAAGATGTGGTCTTTAGACCCAGTAGAATGTAGGCTCCATGAGGGCAGGGACTTTATCCCATGTGATGATGGCCGTGCCTGGCCCTACAACTCTCCATAACTGCTAGCTAAGTAATATGCACAGATAGGTTTGGGGGGGCCATGGGGCGTCCAGCTCCCAGGCCACCAGAGCCCTACTGTCTAGAAAACAGCCCATCCCAGCTTTCCGCTCCCCTGCTGGCCTCCACCCATGGGTTCAGCAGTTGGGCGACTTGCAGCTCTCCTTGACCGATGACCCCAGATTGAGATCTCCATCTACGAGGACCGGTGCAGCAGTGGCAGCTCCAGCAGTGGCAGTAGCAGTGGCAGTGGCAGCAGTGGTGGGGGTGGCGGGGCTGGGGCCCGGTGACTGGCCGAGAGTCCCTGCAGGGAGGTGTATGGCCGGAGTGAGGGCCTTGCAGACCTGCGGCGGCTGCGCTACCAGAGCACCCGCTTCTGAGTCATTCTCTGGGCCCACCCTGCTGCCCGGGGTGGGAGGGAGGGTGACTGGCCTGGTGTTTCTTGTGTCCCCTGCCCCCCACCCCCCACCCCCTGGCAGAATCAGTCTACTTCCTGACCTTCCTCAATAGGGCTGGTCTGAGCCACACACAGCCAGACCTTCCTAGGGAAGGTGGGGTATGAAGAACACACTCTAGACGGTCCCCCTTCTTCCTCAGCCCCTCTCCCAATAGCCACCTAAGCAGGGCCCAGGTCTGTCACACAGAATTCTCAGCCTGCATGATTCCTTGTCCTAGCCCATGTCTACCTGGATTCTCTCCCTTCTGTCTCTGCTCCCCATGGCCGTCTCCCAGTGTCTGCGCATTCTGGTGCCATGCAGGGCCCCTGCCTGTCTATGATCCTGCCTCTGCTGAATTTGAGGTCTGGGGAGATGGGTGCTGTGCTGGGGAGCTGTTCAGCCCACTCCTCACTACTTCTAGACCTGTGTTTTCCTGTCCTGCACCCAGAGCTAGAAGTCATCTCAGTCTTGCCAGGAAGTGTCCAACTCTGTGACTCTGCAGGCCATCTGGCCCTGGCTGTGAAGTATGTGGCCTGGAGATCATATGGGGTCTGGAGAAGCTATTGGTGGAGAGGTGTAGCCTTGAGGGTTGGACCTTCCTAAGCAGGAGCCAGTTTCCTGAATTAGAATCCGTGTGTATGTGAGGATGTGTGTGCACATGTGGATGTATATGTGAGTGCATTGTGCATGAATGTGGGTGCATTTCTGAGCATATCTGTGTGAGTGCATGATAGCTCCTGTGAGTGTGAATATATGTGTGTGTGTGCATGTGAATGCATGTGGGTGTGTGTATAAGAGCACCTGTGTTCCCCTTGGCTACTAGGCCAATGACTGTCCTTCTGGATCCTGCCTTGTTGCTACATGATGGCCTGTGGCTTTTTCCCTGCATAGGTCTACCTAGCCCCCCCCGTAAATAAATATCCTAAAGTCCCTTGCCCCTTGCCTGGGGCTACCAGCTTGGATCTTGTTCCTGGGGTCTCCCCCCATCTGCTGACCCTACTGTGTACATTTAGCAGAAGAGAAGCAGGGGGTCTAGGAGAGCAGAGCCAGCCTTCAGTGGCCTTTGGTGGCCTTCAGGGCTCCTCTCCCAGCCCCCCTGTGACAAGACGAAGGGGCCACAGACCTTGCATATTCAGCCTGCCTGGGCTCAGGCTCTGTAAGGCTGTGTAGGTGAGGCTGGACATTCAAAGGAGCTGGCGACCTACAGGGGCAAAGGCAAATCCCCTCCTTGCCAGGGAAGAGGGGAAGTCCAGCCAGTGATGTTGTGGCTCCCAAGGCCCAGGGGAGCTGGGGGGAAGGCAGCAGCTCTGGACCTGGTGCCCTGAAGACAGACAGAAAGGGCTCCCTACCTCAGTCGGCAGGAGGTGCTAGCAGTGGATATGCAAGACAGCCACTGCAGGTAGCTTTCTGGAACCAAAAAGGGCCCTGGTTTTCTACTGGATTTGAGAGCAGTGTGTGGGAAGCAGAGCCTATCCAGAGAGCTGCAGTGGGCTGGCCCAGTCTCTGAAACCTCAGGAAGTCCTGAGTCCAAGTGAATCCTGGTTCAAGGATCCCCTGGAGAACCACTGCCCCCTGGCCACGGCCTGTGCCAATTGTGTGGCTGGGAATTGTGTCTGACCTGTGCACCTCCCATGGGAGGCCTGGGCACAGGCAATGCCTTTTATTATTTCTTTTTCCAATAAAAAGACCGCCCAGCCTGAGGCTCTTTGCTGCTTTCTCAGCTCCATGGTGATGGGGGCCAGCTCTATGCCACAAGATCATGTGAAAGGACACTGTGCTGCCTGAATTGGACATGTCAAAGAGGGCAGGATCAACCCTGTCTTCCTGGAGTTTAGCATCTTCTGGGGAGGCAGACACTCTAATGCCTGTAATCTGTAATCTTTGAGGCTTTTGTTGCCTTGGGTAGTGGAGCAGGTTGGCCTGAAGGCCAGGCCAGATACTTTGCTAAAACCATATGCTAGAGCTAGGAGGGGATTTAAAGATCATCTCTTATTATTGGGAATAAGAGATGGAGGTGAGTGAATTGCCCCAGGTCAAACAGCTAGTTGATGACAGTGCCCAAGCTTGTAACTGAGGTCTCTTCTGACATGGGGATGGCATTCAGCTGGGCAGTTGCCTGAGACTGCAGGGAAGCAGGAGTCACACACTCAGGTCTGTGGGCCAATGGTCTGTTCCTAGAGAAGGGTCTTACCAGAATGTGGGGACAATGGCTCCAGCCTCTGGGGTGAGGGCTGGGGGTCCCCTCTGTGTGTGGTATAAATGGGATTCTGGGTAGCTTTCACGCTGTGCTCACTGCCCCAAGGGGCAGCCGGGTGCCTGTCTGAGCCATGGGCAGCTGGACTCACTACTTCTGTTCAACCTGGGCTATGTGTGTGTGGTCACAAGCAAGGCCATTCTCTAATGTGGGCAGGTTCATTCTGTTTTGGGATAGGAAGTTTGTTCTATCCTGAGGCCAGACGTGAACCTGAGTCAAGCTGTCCTGGAGAGAAGGTCCTGGGGAGGGGTGAGGATTTATCAAACTGATAAAACCAACTATGAGTGTTTTTCTGGCTGAGAGCCAGTAGCCCCTCTGCTTTAAAATAGTTGTGGCAATCAACACCACTATCAACAATAGTAGCTTTATTTATTTAGCACTTACTATGTGCCTGGCACTGGGCTAAGTCTACATAATTCAGCATTGAATCCTCACAACCACTATGGTGTGGATTATTATTCCCATTTTACAGATGAGGAAACTGAGGCTCAAAGAAGTTAAGAAGCTTGCCCAGAGTTAGATAGCTAGGAGGTTTTGAATCTGACCCAAACTGCTGAGAAGATAGATACAGCTTCAGAGGTGGCCTCAGCCACTCTGGGTTAGGATCTGACTCCCAGGGAAAGGCTTGGAGCTGTGCTTGCACCCTGACGCAATGCTGTCACCTTCATGCACAGGGCTCCACAGGAGAGTGGGTGGGCTGTGCTCATGGGCAGTGGTGAGGGGCTGTGAGGGACCTGACTCTCTGTGAGACAGGTGAGGTGTGGCTTCTTTCTGCAACTTTGGTTATGGGGAAAGTGGCCTCTATCTGAGTTTGGTCACAGCCATGACACTGTGTTCCCTTTGCCACCCAGGAAGCACAGGAACCTTGCTCCTGCCTCAGCCAGGCTGTCCCCCAGGTCACATGTGAAGGCTTCAGCCCCCAGGCATGCCCCAGGCAGCTCTTCCCTCCCGCTGCCAGTCCTCTGCCTTTGGCCACAGGCTGGGTATGTGTGAAACCACAAAATTTACAGAAGCTCAGGATGCCGCTGACAGGAGGAACCATGCACTGCATCTGGGAATCAAAAGTGGCCAGGGAGGTGGGAAGAACTCGTCGGCTGTTGTGAAACTTTGCCCACAATCCCCAAGCTGGCAGTTGCTGCCACCCGCAAGATTTTCTCTAGGTGCAGGGCAAAGGGGGGATCAGTGCCGGTGACTCTTCTTCCTATGGCCAATCTCTGTTTGCACTACTAGCCTGGGAAGCCCCACATCCCTCTCCAAGGATTCCCAGCAAGGAGGGGTCCAGGAGCATGCACACCCTCCACCCCTGGCTTTGGCTTTACTATGCACCCAAGGATGAGGCAAGGCAAACCCCACTCCAAGTTAGACCCTAATTTTAGCTCTGGCTTCATGACAGTAGCATAGGGTGGAGATTCCTGGAACCTCAGTGTCCTTAGCTATAAAACAGGGATCCTGAGGTTTCAAACTTGTCTTTAATTGGTGGCACCTGGCAGGATAAAAATCACCAATGCCTAAGCCCAACCCCAGAGATTCTAATTTAGTAGTTCTGGGGCAGAGCCTGGGTGTCAGGATTTAAAACACTTCCCTTGGTGGTTCCAATGTGAAGGCAAGTTGAGAATCCCTGGTTTCAACAATACCTACAGCTTATGAGCCTTTTATAATCCTCTGAAAATGTCTGAGATCTGAATAAGGAATTTACTGGCTCCACAGAGGCAGCCAGATGCAACATGAGTATGAACTGTCTGATTCCACACAAGGGTCCTCAAACTTTTTAAACAGGGGGCCAGTTCATTGTCCCTCAGACCGATGGAGGGTCGGACTATAGTTTAAAAAAAAACAACTATGAACAAATTCCTATGCACACTGCACATCTTATTTTGAAGTAAAAAAACAAAACGGGAACAAATGTAATCACACCGCCTCATGTGGCCTGCGGGCCACAGTTTGAAGACCCCTGATTGGTGTCAGAAGTCAGGATTGCAACTGCCCTGGGTGGGGGCAGTGAGAGGAGAGGGACTGAGGAACTTCTTCTGAAGATTCACGGAGCTGTGTACTTTTCTGTACTTGTGATATATTTCAATAACATTTGCCAAAAAGGTTTATTGGCTCTAAAAATAGGAAAACAAAGTACAGAATTGAAATTGATGTTTCATTAAATATCTACAGATATGACACATTATGTCAGACAACTATGTGACTCTGTGTGCATATAATATTTACTTGTGGCTGTATATGAAAATGTGTGATCCGGTGAGGGTGGGTCTCCAAAAGAGAAGGTTGATAGTGCCTAAGAAAAACCCTACAACAGCTCAGGTTGGCCCCAGGAGTTTTTAAACTTGACACCTGCAATGGTAACTTTATCTGGGGGAAGACAGTCCATAGTTTTCAGTGGGTTCTCAAAGGGGAGTGCAACACCCTCTCCAAAAGGTTACGAACTCAGTGAGAAAGCCGCTGAAGAGAACGTGCTTTGTGCACAGCAGGTGCCTGGTCTTGTCAGTTTAGTTCCTTCCTGTCAGAATCCAGCCTTTAGGGGTTTTCACATGACCTTTTTTGGGGACTTTGAGGAGGACTCATTGTCCTGAAAGGTCAAGGACATCGGGCACTGAGCTCATGGCTCTTCTCAGACGTCATTTCAGCCTGTCATTTCAGCCCTTGCAGGATGGCAGAATTCAGTGTGTGGTTTGAATTTGGAATCAGAGGTGAGGGAGTCAGAGGGCTGCAGCAGCCAGGGGATCCCCAGTAATTCACTTAACTCTCCTGAGTCTCAGTTTCATCATTTGCAAAATGCAGGAGTGACACCAGGACCTTATTGTACAATAGCCTCACGATATAGATTTATAGCAGGTTCCAGATTCTTGCAGAGAATAAACAGATATTTAACTAAGGGTTCTCTGATTCCCTAGTAAATGACAAGAACATTCATGTACATTATTATTCCACTTCGTTCCCTAGCACTCTGCTGGGTGTTTGTATTTGAATCTTATTTTACAGATGAGGAGACTGACGTTCCAGGGGGTTAGGCAGCTTGACAGAGGCCCACAGCTAGTAAGTGTCAGAAGAGAGACTTGAACCTACGTCTCTGACTTTCACTCTGCCACACTGTGACACAGTCAGATGAGACTCCACCCTCCCAGGATCGACACATAAAGATGGATTCCAGATGCAGAGAGAAGCACTTGGGCAAATGCAGACTCAGAAAAATTAGCTCTGTGGGGGCATGAAGGTGCTAGTTATTTTGCAGTAATTCATATTATCGATTTCTGTAATGGAAAAGTGATTGGGGACCAGCCACCACCTGAGTGCAGTGCTGAGCGAGGCCTGGGAAGGGGGAAATGTTACACACAGCTTACAAGACCTCAACACGGTGACAATCCTTTCCCTGCTGTTCCCCATTGATTGGTAACACCTTGAGGGTGGGGGTCTTGTCTCATTCATTTCTCACCCCCTCTCTCCCTGACTCACATGCTTGTCACAGGGCCTCACTCTTGGCAAGTGAACAGAAGATGCAACCATCACAGGCTGGCAGAAAGGGGTGAGTCTCTACAAACAGACATGTCACCTGCAGACCCCCAGGACAATGTGCCAGCAGGAAGTAGCTCAGGCCAGTCCTGTGGTCTCCAATGACACAATTCCCCTGCACCTTATAACTCAATAAAGTGATCCTAGGCCATGCCCTATGCTGGGAAGTGGCTCTGAGTAAGGTTGCCCTGGTCTTGCTATTTTGACACTGTTCATGAGCGCTACCCATCTTGGGAGAAGAGGGGAGGAAAAGATTGCATCCCACCCTGGTCAGCCCCTGCCTGGTGCTCTCTGAACATCCCTGTTTCGAGGTGGTTACATCCTTCTGGGGCTGAGTGCTTTGCCTGGAAAGTCTGGGCCTGGGACCAGAGGGTGAACAGCTGGCTGGCTGGCTGGATAAGTGGATAGATACAGAAAAGATGGGTGCAGGGAGATGACCAATGGGTCAGAGAGCAGTGAGAGGCCTGCCTGGCTGGAGATGGATGCTCACAGACCCCGGGGAGGCAGGTGAATGGATGGGTACCGACTAGCCCCAGGCTCCCTGTGAAGATCTGAATATAGGCCAGAGCTCTTGAAAGGGAAGATGCCATGTCAACGCAGTCACAAAATGAGTTCCACATCTGTAACTCTGAGTGATGGATGCATCTTGTTGGGAAGGATTCTTATAGGCCTAACATCACCCCGGTTAATGACTTGGTATTGTTTATTATAAAAGCAGGCTCCACTAGAAGTGAAACCAGGAGGTCCAAGGGCCTGAACAGATTTTATGACAATCTCAGCATTTTGTCAATCCAGGAGGTTCTTGGCATGCTCTACAGGCTGGCTGTTTCTCCACGAAGCCTCGCAATGTTTCTAAGGATTTTACCATTGCCTCCATTTTGTAGGTGAAGAAATGGAGGCTCAGAGAGGAAATTGCTTAAGGCCACCTCAGAGTGCATGGGGAGAGTTTCTGGGATTCACATCCTTCTGAGCCCAGAGTCTCAGGGTGAAGAGAAAATGTTAAGGATGGCTGGAAGGAAGGGGGGAGGGAGAGCCACAGGGTTTTTGCACTGGCTCTCCAAGAAAGAACATGGCATTGTGGCACATGTGAGGTACCTTCTGTGGTAGGACGAGGCATTAAGACCTCCCACTGACTGGGGGCCCTGAGAGCCCCAGGCTTCCTTCTCCCTTTCTCCTCTCTGCGTCTGCCTTCGAGGGCTGTACACCTTGAGTCTGGGGACCTGAAACTGCAGAGAAAGTGTCTGTTTGGTTCACCTTCTTTCCTTTTGTCTAATCTTGTCCCTCTGCTATGGTCCCTACAAGCACCTGGGGAACTTCGGAGTGTTTATCTCTTTCCCCAGAAGCTCTGCACAGGCCTGGGGTAGAGAGAGGAAAGTTAGCTCTTAGATTTGGGGAGGATTCATTAAATGCTCCTGAGAGATAAGATCCTTCTTGACTTCTCTGCAGCTGACCTTGAAGGAGAAGGAGCTAATTCACAGGAATTGTTCTGGCCCCAGATTGCTTTCCTTGTGGCAGGCAGGCAAGGGGCATGAGGTTCTGGGTAGGGCTTTCTGGGAAGGATGACATTGAGTCTCCCTCTGCCCCTGCCCTTATCCTCTGTGCTCCTGACACCTCTCTTCAGCTGAGCAGGACACTCTCTGCAGCTGGGACCTTCATCAGATCTTGAATCCTAGCTGTGTTCCAACTGCCCAGAGTGGCTTTTTTGTTACTGGGTGGGCACATACCCTGACTCGGTTTCCATGTCAGCAAATGGGAAGAAAAGGCACTGTGCCCTTATTCCTGAAATTGTTCATACACTGGTGACTCTGGAAAATTTGGAGCTTTCTGGAGAAGGGGGCTGGGAGTGGCTGGGGCAGAGTGGACAGGGAGGAGGCAGATTCTTGCTTGGTTGTGGTCCTGGGTTTCCATATCTGAAAAAGATGGGGCAGGACCAGATGACTCCCAGGATGCCTCTGGGGTTCATGCTTTAGGATCCTGTGATTGCTGAGGGCTGAACCTCCAGGCCAGTTCACTAGACCCGTGACCTCTGCTCTGTGGAGCCTGATCAGTCCCATGCCCACCTGCTCAGCTTCCGCTGCTTCATGATGGTTCTCCCTCTGCAGCACCGTGTGAGAACAGAGCTGAGCACGGACAACCTAGGACCCAGGAAGACTGGCTCTGCCCTCTTGTGGCCATTTGCAGTCTTGCTGTCTCTTTCCTGCTCCTGTCAACTCCCAGGTGTCAGGGCAGGAGCAGGTTGTGCTGGGAAGCACAGGAGCTTTGGTATTGAATAGGTCCGGGGCTCCATCTGAACTTTGTTTCTCGATAATAATAGTATCTCTCATTTATTGGGGGCTTACTCTGTGCTAGGTACCACATCAAATGTAATATAGTAACGCTGAGGTATTATCCCCATTTTACAGATGTGAAAGCTGAGGTCACCCTGTCTACTATGTCATTGCCCTGACCCATCCTATTTAAAATGGTGTCCTGTAGCCCTCTCTGCACTCCCATACAGCCTTGCTACTGCTCTCCTCCCAGCCCTATTGCACTTACACCTTCTAGCATGAAGACACTACCGCAGACTTGGCTTGGAATGTTTATTGTCCAGTGCCTGCGCCATGCTGTGAGGGCAGGAATCTTTGCCAGTATTGCTCATGTCTATCTTAAGCCACTATTACAGCACTCAGCATACAGTGGGTGTCCAATCAATATATGTTTAGGGAACAGTGGGGAAATGACTTCCCTAGGTGTCAGTTACTGGGAGATTGCACAGCATGGGGCCTAAGAACCCAGGCTTTGGAGTGACGCAGCTGGGGTTTTGAATGATAGCTTTTGTAGGCAGCTATGTGACCTTGTATAATGTATCATTTCTGAGCCTCAGTTTCTTTGGTAATAAAGTAGACTAATGACATTAACATTGTGGGATGGGTATAAAGATTCATGGAGACACGTACGTAAGTTCTTGGCATATGGCAGGCATTGCGTAATGTTAGCTCCTTTCCCTGAGGATGCTTTTCTTCTCTTCTTGCTTCTCATTTCCCCTCCACTGGTTTACCCTTTGACCACTTTGCTGTTCTACAGCAGCTCTTTAAGAAGAGGAGCCGCTGCAGGAGGTGTGGCATTATCTGCAGTGTTAACCGGCCCTGCTCCCTTCCCTTCCTCCTTCTGCTTTCCAGGATGTGTCTGTTGCTAAGGATACTCAGCATCAGCCCCTGGTGGGTTCTGGCCACACAGAGACTGATCCTGGGAAAGGAGGGGAGGTACTCAGCTTGCTTCCTGGATTGAGAGTCTGGGTGGGGGTATCAGTCCAGAATATGCTGGGGAAAAACCCAGCTAGCTCTCTGAGAAAATGAAGAGTCCTGTCTCCATGTGGCTCCTGGAGGTGGAAGTAGAGTTCTTGCTTAGGCCAAGGTCCAGTGGCACTGGGTCTGGGTGTGATGCACAGACCCTAGGAGGGGGCCATAGCAGCCAGAGTGACGCATAATCAAACTCTTGGCCTTCAGAATGGCACCTTCCCAGAGCAGGGCCAGCAACCGTGTAGACGTGTGCAGAGGCCTTGAGGATGATTGCCATTCTCACCCTCACCACAAACATAGCCATCTCTTACAGGCTTGAACATGACCTTGGGAGGACTGTCTCAGATCATTGGCCCTCCGGGGACTTCACTTTTCCTTTCTCAACCCAGCCCTGGACTCTGGGCAGCATGAGAGATTGGGGCTTTTGCATAAACCAGCCAGCCACCCCACACGAAGGGAGCAGTGGTAGTTGAGAGCACAGGCTGGGAGCCAGGCTGGTGTGATCCAATCCTGCCCTTATCTGTCCCAGCTGAGTGACCCCAGACAAACCACTCAGTTTATCTGTATACTCGGGATAATTACAGCACTTTCCTTTGGGATTGTTGTGAGGATTAAACGAGTTGATTCCTGTGAAGAGTTTGGATCTGAACCAGACACACCAAGCCTACTAAATATAAACTATTGTCATTTTAAGGGGTGCCTTCCTGTGAAGGTGGAATATTTTTGGGGAAAAATAAAAATGATGCTGTTATTATGATTATTATTTGGGTTTTCTTGAGAATGGGAAGTCTGGCAACACTGGCCTACCTTCCCGCTCAGCTGGAGAGAGCTCTGGCTGCCTGGGTCAGCCCCGTACCAGCTCCTGTACATCATAATCCTTCCTGGGGCCTGTTTTGTTGCTGGCCTATTCCTGAAGACTTTTACTGTTTTTCTTACAAGTCCAGCATAAGCCAAAAAAAGATATCAGGAGCCCAAGTGGGACTAGAGGGCAGAGAAAGAAACAGGAGTGCTGGGGGGGAAGGGGGGGAAAAGGGGGGGAAGACAAGGGTTCGAGCCCCTATGGATCTCAGAGGAAGAGGAATTAGAAGAAAGAAGGGAGTAGGGGCGCTGAACCTGGCTAGGTTGGGGGTGGCCTCGCACCCGCACACCTGTGACTGGTGTAACACAGACCTCAGAAAGCCTGGACTCCTGCCTGGCCCAAAGGTGAGGAATGAAGGGACTCTGCCTCTGGAGGTTTGGATGGACAGGTAACGTTGAGCTGGTCCAGTGCCCACCTGTCCCCTGTATCTTTCAGCTTCATGTTTCTTCCAGCACAAGCATCTTGGGGGAAGGGGACTTGACCTCCTTTGTGGGAGGAACATAGTGCCTGCCATACAGGAGGCTTTCAAGAAATGCTTGCTGGATATGTATGAATGAATGAATGCAGAGCCCTAGCTTTCTGGAATAGCAACCCAAATATTCAGCTAGACTTTTCAGAAAGCCCCTCAGTGTGTCATTCCCACCCCATGCACATGGCTCTTCCATCTGGCTGGAAGGAAGGCAGTGTGGGGGCAGCAGACATGGTACCTTCACTCACCATCATATGCCTAGAGCCTAGCTCAGCATCTGGCTCATAGTAGGTGCTCAACTAATACTAGTTGAATGAATGAGCAAATGAATGAATCAAAGGGAAGCCTTCTTACCCAGGAGTCCAAATGCTGTAGTTGTGCTCTTAGCAGCTGGGTGTGCTTGGAATTCCCTTAACTCCAGCGACCCAGGAGGGTAAAACATATACACAGATACAGCCTGCTAGAGAAAACTCAATGTGCAAG
Source organism: Loris lydekkerianus (assembly GCA_963574355.1). Lineage (NCBI taxonomy): Eukaryota > Metazoa > Chordata > Mammalia > Primates > Lorisidae > Loris > Loris lydekkerianus. Next base: position 71,191 of record CAUYPK010138092.1, read on the forward strand.
GACTCATGATTATCACTTAATAGGCATCCTTCGACGTCACCATGAATTTCCTGACGTCCTTGGCAGGCCGTCTCATTAGTTGACCTCCTCATGTTGTTATGTATGGTCACTTAATGGGCACTGTTATCTTGTCATTTGCCTTTGCATTTGGAACCATTCCTCTGCAGGTTTGGGATTTTACTTATCTCACAAGATCCACTTGTTCAATTTTTAAAAGGTAGCAACTTCCAGAATGGCTAGGGAAGAGTCTGAACAGTTACAGAGCTGCCTATCACCCCTCTGACAAGATGGCGTGGTGGGAACAGGCTCCAGCTCTGGCTTGGGGACCAGCTGGCTCTGTGACCTTGGGCAGACTGATCTGGATCATTTCATTTCCCCGAGCCTCATCTCTGAAGTCCTTTCAGATCTTTAATTCTATGTCAATATATAGAAATGGACATTTTTTAGAAGTGGAATGGTTTTTTAAGTTGGTATATGCTTTTCAGGGAAATTGTAGCAGTTTTCATTTTAAAACTTTTCATTTAAGCTCCTGTGCTGAGTCTAAAAACAGCACTAGCTACAAGGAATTCATATTTTGTGATTTATTGGGAATATTATTTTGATATCAGAAAATGGTAGTTTTTCTGTTAAATATGTTTTTAAAACGCTTGCTGCATTCTTAAGTGTGATTTTATTATATCTTGGGGTGACTTTTTCCCCCATGAAGAATAGATCTATGTTTTATAATAAGCCTTTACTACCGAGGCTAGTTGTGAGCACGTTCCGTGGCTTTACATCATCCCCAAAGGGCGCTCTGGCTACAGGAGCTTTCAGTTTTCAAACCATATTTCAGAGGCCAAGGAGCAAAGTTCTTTCTAGAAATCAGAGTAGCCTGAGACTAGCCATGCTTATGTCCAGCCTTAGGAATATACCTGCCCAACTCCCATGTCATACAGATTAGGGAAATTGAAGTCCAGAGTGGACAAGTGACCTCTTCCAGGTAAAAAGCCCAGAGTACACCCTCCATGTCTGTCCCTCACTCATCTCACATCCCTCAGCTGGTTCCAACCCTAGTCCCCAATGTGAACACTGCTGCATACAGCCAGGCCACTGCTCCTGCCTGGGGGTCGTACTTTTCCTGTATCATGATTTGCTTTCCAAGGACCCCATGATGGAAGGGCTGCTGCTCAGTTCAGCATTCCAACTAGCATCTACTTGCCCCAGATAATTTTTTCCATCAGTTAGGTGCAAATATCTCCTACAGAGTTTATTGGTATAGTATCTCTGAAAAGAGGCTGGAAGACTTAGCAAGTTCAAACTTTTAACATTATTATCAAGAGTCCCACCAGACTACCCCGTCCCATCCCATAATTACCACCAACCCTAATAAGGTTTTCTCTAGCATAGGACATCAGGGTGCACAGAGCAGAAACATCAGGCACATGATACATTATCAAATAACCGAGCAAGCAGCCACTTGGGAGCCATCTTTGTTAGGGGCGAAATGAGAAGCTCATGAGACACTGGATAGAGGATTCAGGGATATCTCGATTCTTCTGAAGGAGTGAGGGAGGTTGGATGGGGTACTGGGGAGATTTTTCTATTTTCTTAGAAAACATGCAAAGAAAGGCTTTGCAAACAATTAAGGTTACACCAGTATCTCCCAAACTTCCCTTTTCAAAGATGGCCACCCTGCTGTCCATTCTGAGAGAGCGCAGCAGATTCTACTGGGCGTGGAGAGAGAGACAGGCAGCAGGAGAGAGAGTTAGTTTTCCACAAAGGTTGTTAGGTTTTTTTTTTTTTTTTTCTTTTTTCTTTATTGATAGGATTTAAAGTGCATAGAACTGAAGGCAAAGTCCAAGTCCTAGAGAAAGATATGAAGCCTGAGAGAGAGGCTCAGAGATTCTAAAGGCGGCAGAAGAATACCCACCTAAAAAGGCCACTTGAGCTGCAAAAAGGATGGGGTAGGGAGATAGGAAATGGGAAAGAAAGAAAGGGGTTGGGGGTAGGGTGGGGTAAAGGAAGGAGTTTGGGAGGAAGAAGACAAATTACCAGTTCAGAAATTCAGCCAGAGATGACGAGTAGGCACTAGTTTATATCCCAGCTACTAAAATATGGGCTGACTTCAAGGTAGGAATACAAGTTTTTAGAAATGAAAGAAGAGTGACAGCCTCAGGCAGGACACAGCACCCCAGGGCCCATTGGGTGGTGGTGGCAGTGATGGGGATTCTCTAAGCCCCAGTTGTGGTCTTCCCTGGAAACCCAGTGTGAGTCTAAGGAGACTCTATCCAGCCAGGAGAAGGCAGCGGCTGGGAGGCAGCTTTCCTCTGAACTGTGCCGGGGCCCGACTCACCCACACAGGCCGTGCCATCCTCGTTGGGCTCATAGCCCCGATTGCACCTCTTGTTGGTCCGGCACCTGTAGCTTCCGTAGGTGTTGACACACACGGGCTTGTCTCGCGGGCACACAAATGGGAACTGGATGCATTCATTGGTGTCTGAAAGGTGAGGGGAGCCACTCACCATGGAGGTGCGGGGCGGGGGTCCTGGCCACCCACCCCCTGTGTGTTGTTGAGCATGCCCTTCCCTTCTGGGCCTCGGTTTCCTTACTTTAGTTCCTGTGTTGGCTCCTCCCGTACTTGGCCTTGCACATTGTGGGGTGCTCAGGGTTGTCCCACAATCCCTCCAAGTGATCTCTTCACACATGGATGAATCTAAGCTTCATACCTTCAGCCACAACCCCTCCCTTGAGCTCCAGATTTGTGACTCCAATGGCCCGTGGTCTAGTGGATGGTTCCACTTGGATGTCTGATGTGCACCTCAAATTCAGTATGCCCAGAATGGAACTCTGCCTTCTCCCTTGCCCTTAAACCTCTCCTACCCTCTGCTGCATCTTCTCTAGCTCAGTAAGTGCTCCCCCATCCATGCAGCACTCAAGGAGGGAGCAGGGTGGTGCTGGCTCCTCTCTCTTCCTTATCCCTGTGTGCAGTTCCACAGTGGAACCTGTCTGTTCTGCCTTCACTGTCCATCTCTCTTCGGCACCTCTTTCTCATTTCTCGGCTACCACCCTATTCCCAGCCGCCAAGGTCTCTTGCTTGGATTTCGGCAGTTGCCTCCTTATAGGCCTCCTGGCTTCTGCTCCTCCCTCTAATACAACCTGTAACTTAACGGCCAGAGTGATCTTTTGAAAATGTGGCTCATGCCATGCCACTGTCCTGCTTAACTTCCAACGGCATCAAGAGCAAAATCCAGATGCCTGCCTGGGCATGGTGAGCCTCTTCCTCACCTTCAGGCATGGGGGCCCCTTCCTGCTCCTCGGCCCACTGAGCCCACTTCTGCCTCCTGCTTCTTGCTCTTCCCTCCGCTCGTTCTGGGCCTGGGCCCTTCTCATGCAGCAGTGTCAGCTCAGAGATCCAGAAGATCTCCTTGACCCTCTGTCCAGATGGTGTCCAGAGAGCTCCCTGCCTACAGGACTCTGACACCACCTCATCCAGCTGTGTGGCCACGTGAAGGCCCCTCCAGGGGAGCACTCAGCCAGCACCCCAGCACCCAGCACTCCTGGTGTACAGGAGGCCAGAATGCCTGTTGGACAATGACGAAGGAGAGGGACTTGGCTGGTGACCTCAGGGGGTCCTTCAGGTGTGCAGAGAAGACTCTGGAGCTTGTCTGTGTCTGCATTGCCTGGACTGGGGCTTGGGTGTGGACATGGAGCAGGGAGGGGAGTCATATCTTCCTCAAACACCCTTAGCACCGTGCTCCCCTCTTCCTCACCTGTAGTCCTCTGCCCAGCACACTGTCTTCTCTGCCTGTCAAGCCCCTTGTCTTCCCTCAGTTGCTGCTCTCTCTCTGGTTTAGGGTCCCTGCTTCGTGATCCCAAGCCCCTGCCCTCCCCCATCTCGGGTCTATCACACTGTATGGTCATCAGCTATTTCCTGTGTCCCTCCATTGGCCATCAGCCCCCTGGGCTGGGCTTGTGCCTGTCTTGTTTACTTTTTATCTCAGCAACAAAGTCATTAGCCAGGCTGCAGAATGGATTTGAGAAGAAAGTGGCCCAAGGGTCCAAGGAAGGAAGAATCATTGGCTTGACCCCTCATCACTGGCCTGGGACAGAAGGTGTTGAATTGAATGCCTTCTGGACACACAACCTCTAGTCTGCCCCTTCCCACTCCAGGCAGGTCCCCGGACCCTTCCAGAGCTGCTATCTGTAGCTGCCTGCTGTCCTCAGTCCTGCACCAGGCTGCACACTCACTCCCTTCGGAACTGTGACCATGCTCCACACTTGGTTTTGCCCAATGCCCCGGCAATGCCTGCCCTTGCCTGCCAGCTCCCTTGCTTGCTGCCCTGCACCAGAGTGAAGCACGGCACCCCAGCCACCACAGTCCCCAGTGTGTCTCCCAGTGGGTCTCCTCCTCACACACATCTTCTCAGTATTCACAGCAGGGAAGCCCTGCCAGTCCCCAGATCTGCAGTGATTCAGCCTGTGGTCACTAACATCACTCCCTCCTTGGTGAGTCATGTGGCAGTTGTCTTGGCATCTGGAGCCCCATGGACAAACACCACCCTCTCCTCCCTGCCTTTCTGCCCCTTGCATGCACCCTGACTTTGCCAGGGATTAGGCTGACACTCCCCCGGGAGATCTGGCCTCTGCCGACGGCAACTCACCCATGCAATGGCCGTTTTCTTGCTGGGAGAATCCTTGGCCGCACTGCAAGTTGGGCAGAAGCAGAGACACAAGTGAGTTGAGAAGCTCTCACCTCAGGTTCTCTCCTAGTTACGGCCCGAGAGTAGCTGTCACCCTAACCCCAGCATGAGGGGGAATCTCGCTGTGGCCTGGGAGAGTCCCCGCGCCAGGACGCCTGAGAATAGGAGACTGGAGGAAAGTCACAAAGGGATGCAGTTCAAACTCCTGCTCATTTCTCTGCTTGTGGGATCCACATGCCAGAGCAGGGACACCTGCCTGTCCTTCCTTAGCATCACCCAGAGACTGAGCCTGGGTCTGTCACGATGAAGTGTAGGGGGGCTGGGAGATGCTCTGTGAGGGCTTGTTCACTGCACCCTGTCCTCGGGGAGACCCTCCCCTTTCACAGGAGTGAGCACCTGCAAGCCATGTTTGTGTCCCACCTCCCTGGCCAGGGCTGATGGACAAGGAGTGGACATCCAGCAGGAGGCATGAAGCAAAGGCTTGTGTCAAGAGTTTGAACTAGGCTCGGTGCCCGCCATTCAGTGGTTAGGGTGCCAGCCACATACACCGGGGCTGGTGGGTTTGAATCTTGCCTGGGCCTGCTAAACAGCAATAACAACTACAGTAAAAAAATAGCCAGGCATTGTGGCGAGCACCTGTAGTCCCACCTATAAGGGAGGCTGAGGCAAGAGACTCACTTAAGCCTGAGAGTTTGAAGTTTCTGTGAGCTGTGACACCAGGGCACTTTACTGAGGGTGACATAATGAGACTGTCTCAAAAAAAAAAAAAGAGTTTGAACTAACTGCCACAGAGACAAAGAGTTGGGAGCTGGCTGTGCCTGCTGGGGGCTCCACTCTGTCCACATGGGCAACATCAACCATCTGTACCGACAAATGTGGGGGCAGGTGGGCGCTGCTGGGGCAGGGTAGCCCCCTCCTCCTAAAGCTAGTGTGCTATTGACAAGGTCCTCATGCTCCTGGTGGGGGGAGGCCCTTAAGCTGCCTCAGTTCCTACTTGTCCTAAGCTTCCCCTTGGATTTTGTGAGCTATCCTAGGACTTCTTACAAGCTTCCTACATCATTTGTGTAACTTTGAGTGAGTTCCTGTTATTTGAAACCAAGCGAGCCCATCAGAGTTGGAAGGACACTCCAGAGATGGGTCTAGAGATGCTCCTCTAAGAGCCCTCAGAGGGCCTGCTATCAGGTCTGCACCCCATCCTCAGGGCAACAGGCGGCCTCATCAGAAACTCAGAAAGAAGCAGGAGGAGAGCAGGAGACTGGATCAATGCTTAGCTCTGCTCACAGCTGGCTGTGAGCCTCGGGGGCTTGGTGGGTTACCTTTCTTGGCCTTTGTTTATCTCCTCTGTAAAATGGGTGCAAAAATACTTGTCCTTCCAATATGCTAGGGTTTCTGTGAGAAGCAGAAGAGATGTGGGTGTGATAGTATTGTGAAAACTACAAACGGGGGGATTATTGTGAAGCCTTCTCTTTGCTAAGAAGACTCCATCATGCTAGAGGCTAAGTCTGCAGGTTCTTGGGAACCCAGCTTCAGCGTGGGGGGTTATGAGTGGTGCCTGCTTTTCTGGCTCTGAGGCCCAAATGCCTGTACTCACCTCCAGTGGGGTGGGGTCCTGAAGTCTGTCCTCATCCTGGGGGTAGGGGATCTCCAGCACCGAGTTCATCTCCCCACTGGCCACGTTCCGGCTCACCATCTTGCCATCTGGCCACGTCACCTCCACACTGCTGGCTTCATCCTTCCCTGTGGGACAGAAGGAGAGAGAGTGAGCAGCAGAGGAGAGCAAGAGGCTCTCAGCCAAAGCATCGGCATTAATGTATTCATCCATTTAATAAAAGATATTAATTGAACACTGTTCTAAGTGCTAGGGAGATGGTGAATGAGACAGATTTCACCTTCTTAGAGCAATGCTGTCCAATCGAACTCTTTGCAAGAATGGAAACATTCTGTATCTGCTCTGTCCCATATGGGGAGCCACTACCACACGTGGCTGAGACTAGTGGGATTGTGGAACTGAATTTTAAATTTTATTTAATTCTAATTAATTCACACTTAAATAGCACACATAGCAAGTGGCTACCACATCGGACAGTGCAGCTCTAGACCTTACACTCTAGCAGACAGGCCAAGTGGCATGAGGCTGCATCTGGGAAGATGGTGAGTGGGCTGACTTAGGAGTCTGGCATTCAAATCTTGGCTCTTCCACTAACCTGGCATGTTGGAAAGAATATGGCAGAGTGAAGGTTTCTGGGAGACCTAGGGACAAATCCCAGCTCTGAGGCTGCTTGTTCTGTCATCCTATACATGCCAGTGGTATTTACACTTACTAAGCTCTGCTAGGGGCGGGGCTGACTTTTGTCCCTGGGGAGGTCTCTGTTCTCACAGAGCTTCCACTCTAGTGGGGAATCAAACAGAGGAACAGATAAGTCATGTCAGATATTGATAAACTCTGTGAAGAGACCAAAAATAGGGCAATAGGCACAGAGGAACTTGGGGCTGGCCGGGGCCAGGACAGCCTCTTGGGGAGGAGGCACGTGAGCTGAGCCCTAGGAGCCAGGTGAGCAGTGTGCACCTGTAGTCCCTCCTCGTGGGGCTGAGGCAGGAGGTTTGCTTGAGCCCAGGAGTGCATGCGAAGGCAGTCTGGGCAACACAGTGAGACCCCTTTCTCTTAAAAACAAAAACATTAAAAGCACAACTTGGAAAAGATGTGGGGATAAGGAGCTGATGTGTGGAGCACAGGAGAAAGGCCATTCTACAATGCGGAGATGTTTACAAAATATGTGAAATCAGGGAATAGTCACGGTGAGCCCATTCACATACTGCCCTAAAGCAACATGTTCCGGCTTTGGCAGAAAGCAGTTTAGAAAGATCTGTCAGGTGTTTAGGTACTGCCAGAGCCCACCCAGCTCCCTGTGTAAGGAAACAGGCCAGCACACGGCATGGCCAGGCTAAGGGTGATGGATGGGGGACTGGGCCTCACCTGCAGGGAAGAGGGCAGAGCCTGGCACCAGGGCACACGGTCCTATAGAAGGTCCTCAAATCCACATACTCCCCCAAGCATCATTCCTGGCTGACTAAATATATCCCCACGTGTGTGCACTAGGGCATGTAGATACTGTCAGAAAACAAATTAAACTTGAAGTGCTCTTGAATGTATATTAGCTCTTAGCCATGCCTATCCACCAATGGATTTTGCAACGATAACTACTGTGAGGTGGAGGGTGCTCTACAAAATATTTTGATGTAAAAATATTTTATAGAGAAGGGGGTTGGAGGCCACATGCAGTGAGGAGAGTATGTGTGGAGATGCCTGGTACACAGGGATTGGGGGGCTTGGATGGCATCAGAGAGAGCCAGGACATCCATCGGGGCTTCCAGGGGAGGTGACACGTTGCAGGGCCACACCGCCCAGCTTCCCGACCCTCCCTGTGTTTAGCTCCCTCTTCCCCCTGGCCTGCAGAGAAGTCTCATTGGAACGTCCAGCCTCGCTGCTGCCCTGCTTTGAGTTAATGAGGGCAAAGACCACCTGGCACCCTCTGGAAAAGTCTCAGAAGTAGCAGTCACTGTCCCCGTGGGCATGGCGGGGCTGCGGCAGAGACTTTACTCAGAGCCCAGTCTCTTCCCATAGAGACCCTCTCCCTAGTGGCTCTGGGTCTTGCTGTATCAAGCGGAAACTGTTTCTCAGCAATCCCTAGACCTCCACTCTCTCTGCTCTGTCCCACATGGGAAGATAATTCCTTCCGTGAGGGGCTGGGCAGTGAAAATGGGAAGTGCCAACTACAGATTTTTATTTTCAGTTTTGAAGTAGAATCTTGAGGTGCAAGAGATTTGGGATTCTTAGGGTGTACAAGTGCCCAAATTAGGTGGCACATGTAAAAAGTAAACATTTTCTATTTCTGAAAAAAAGGAGACAAAGAAAAGCAAATGCTTCTCACCTAAGACAACAGAACAGCTACATGAATACATTTTCCAGCCTGACTGAAGTGCCACAAATAACTCAAAAGTCACTGCATATTCATGGAGAAGCACAGATTTACATCTGGCACTTGCAGCACCCAGTTCTGAGTCCTGCTGCCTCTCTCCATCCAGACTCCAGGGGTTGGGGCTACGAGACAGTCTCCCTCCTCTTCTGCCGAGTATTGTGCTGACCTGGGCATCCTCTCTGGGCCTCAGTTTCTTCATCTATAAGATGGGGTGCTGGCTGAGAGTCCTAGTGATCCCAGGAAGCACAGCCCTTCTTCCTGGAATATGAGCTCTGCACTGGGGAGCATCCATTACCCTCAGTATCCTGTCAGTCAGCACTGGCTGGTGGACACTGGGTCTTCTGCAGTTCCCAGAAGGCTTCCACTTGTCAATGATGACAGCGAACATTTACAAAGTGCCCCACACCAAAACAAGTGCTTTACAGTGTTAACCCACTGAATCTTCACATCTCCAAGGGGAAGGTACTAGTTTTGTAATTTCTATGTTGAGATGCGACAGGTAAGACTTTGGGTGAAGTGAATCACCCAAAGTTACCCAACTAAGGTCTGATCCCAGAGCACCTATCTGCTGTACCCGTGTTATAATGCCCACCTCACCCCCACACGAGGGCCAAGCACTGCTCAGGGGTCTGGGACTCAGCAGAGAATGAGACAGACCCAGGCACCACTCTGGAGGAGAAGGTTCCTGTGGGAGCAATGAACACAAGTTGCTGGGCAAGTGCAGCAGTAGCATCAGTACCATTCGGTGAGAGAGATGGGCCATTTCATTTGGGTGCTGTAGGAGGAATAAGAGTCTGTGGGGCAGAGAAGGGAAGGCAGGAACATTCTAGACAAATGATATAGGATGGGCAAAGGTACAGAGGTGTGAAAGGACATGCTGTGTTTAAACATCAGGGAGAAGTTCAAAGTGGCGGAAATGCAGTGTAAGAATGTGTGGCATGGATAGGAGACGAGACTGGGGGGACTTCAGAGCCTATGCAGTGAGTGTTTTATCCTCATCCTCATTCTCCTGATGTAGACACTGAGGTTTGACAAGGTGAAGTGACTTGCAGGTGTCTGAGCAGGGACTGGAACCTAGTCTCCTGTCCTCAGCTTGACCTCTGCTTCAGGCTGTCTGAGAGACATCTTAAGTCTTTACGAAGCTGTACAACCAAGGGGACTCGGCCTCCAGACACCACGCAGCGGCAGCTTTCCAGCTGGCCAGTCTGCCAGAGCTGTGTGCAGGGGAGGGCCACAGAGGAATGGCCCCCATTAACCACAGAGACATGAGGTCAGGAGCCACATCAAGTCACCTCTTGGCAGCCTTTGAAGGACAAGGATCAAACAGGCACACAGAATTGCGATTTTCAGAATTACAAGCAAAACAGATGGTGGGAATACAGTTGGTAGAATATTTTTGCACTTTAATAAAGCAATTTTTATGTAGGCCACTGAATTTTCCTTTCCTAAACGAGGACCAGCCGGCTGGGAGGCAGGTCTGAATCACTTGCAAACAATTAGCAGAGATGAAGGTGACCGTGGGGGTGGGGCTGGAGGGCACCCGCAAAGCAGTCAGCTGCCTGAGCCATGACCCTAGTGGGGCTAGGGAGGCAAGTAGATTATTGGTATTTTTGTTTCCTGGCTTAGCCTGCTGCTAGCTAGGAAGTGGGGAGAGGTATGTGGGGCCTACAGGGAGAGGCACAGTTCAGATCAAGAACAAATCCTGTGGCCTTGCAAGGTAGTAAGGACGGGCAGTCCGGTGGGCTCTCGACCGGGTGCAGTGCATGTAACCTGAGCATGGGGGGCAGACAGCCCAGAAGAAGCTCTTTCACCCCCTTGATCCCACAGACGCCCTATCCAGTGCCTCAACATTGAGGAAGCAGGTCTGTTCTCCCGGCAGGGGCAGACTCTGGCCAGAGAAGGACTCAGTGAGGCCCACAGCACGCATCTTAAAATAGGAGAGGCAGCCCATGGGATGAGGGAAGGAAAACCTCAGGCCAGTCCTGGCCTTACCACTGATTTGCTGTGTGCACCTCAACTTCCTTATCTGCTCCATGGGAAGATAAAGAGGTTGATGGGTAGATGGGCAACCAGACACCTGGATGAACGTTCCACCTATCAAACCATGGCCATCATCTTGGTGCTTGGTGGTGTCACTTGGGTCACCTGGTAACTGAGGGGGTATGGATGTCCAGTAAGAAAAGAAGCAGAGCAAAGGGCCTTGCCTGGCTGCACACATAGCAGCTATGGGAGGTGGTGATTGCAGTGGTCAGAACTCAGATCATTATGCCCAAGGAGGTGGGGTCCAAATCCAGCTCTCCCTATTTTCTGGAGTGATTTGGGACAAACTACATGACCTCAGCCTCAGTTTCCTGGATGTGGGTCATGATTTTTCATGCTGTGGTTAGTATGCGCCAGGTATCAGGCTAAGCGCTTAGCATAAGCCACAACTTGATGAGGCTACTACCATTTTGCAAGAGAGGACTGTGTATGTGAAAGTCATCTTGTACCTTTCAAGCCAGCAGAGCAAATGGCTGGCTTCAGAGTGATAGACGCTCCAAACTCAGGCTGCCCCATCAGGGTGAAATAGTCCGAGAATACAGTCACATAATCAGGCCCTGGGCCTTCTAAATATTTATTGCTTCTTTTTCAGACCACACATAAATATTATGTGTTCCCTATAAAAATCGGAGCACACTCATACACAAAACATATGGAAGAAAATAAAAATCACAACCTCAAGGAGGCCTGGGTTTGAATCCCAGCTCTGTCATTTAAGTATCACGTGACTTTGGGCAGCAGGTTTCCTAATTGTTCTGATCCTCAGTTTTCCCATTTTCCCATTTATAACGTGGGAATAATATCGCCTATCTCACAAGTGAGTCACGAAGATTAAATGAAGTAATAAGAGTAAAGCGCTCTGCACTGTGTCTGGAACGAGTGAGAGTTACTATATTAATCCAGTCACTCAGACAGAATCATTGTTTTCACTTCTTGCATTTTTTTTCAGTTTCTTTCTGCACATATGATGTGTGTATGATATTAACATACATTTATTAATTTGAGATCATCTTGCCTATTCTTTTTATATTAAAATTATATCACTTTGTGCAGTGCTAATGCACGAAGAAGGTGTCTGATTTTGAACCTAACAATATTTGACTCAAGCGCTTTCTTAACCATTGCATTTTAGTAAAGACATCTTGGCTCCTGTGGTGTCTTTCAATGTCTTTTTCCATTATTATAATACCCTCTCCTGTCAGAAACTTTTTAGACTTTTTTTCCTAATTCTACCCCTCCACCCCCATGCATTTCTTTAAAAATGTTTTATTTAGGCTCAGTGCCATAGCTCAGTGAGTAGGGCACTGGCCACTGGCGGGTTCGAGCCCAGCCTGGGCCAGCTAAACAACAATGACAACTGCAACCAAAAAATAGCCAGGTGTTGTGGCAGGAGCCTGTAGTTCCAGCTACTTGGGCGGCTAAGACAAGAGAATTGCTTGGGCCCACGAGTTTGAGGTTGCTGTGAGCTGGGATGCCATAGCACTCTACCGAGGGTGACATAGTGAAACTGTCTCAAAAAAAAGTTTTATTTAGAAATAATTATAGATTCACAGGAAGTTGTGAACATGGTGCAGAGAAGTCCCGTGCATGTACCCTTCACCCAGTTCCCCCCAGTGGCCAGAGCTCACATAACTCCATAAGTCCATATCAAAACCAGGGATCTGACACTGCTGCAAGGGGTGGAGAGTTCTACATCATCCCGTCACATGTGTAGATTCATGTAACCATCACAACCAAGGACATATCTCATCACATCTGGTGATTTCTGTCTCATCGGTACAAAGATCCCCTCAGGCTATCCCCTTAAAGTCACACCCGTCCCTCTCCATCCATTATCTCTAGCCCCTGGCAACCACCAATCTGTTTTCCATATCTGTAACTTTGTCATTAAAGCATGTTTTATAAACAGAATCATACAGCATGTGACCTTTGAAGATGAACCTATCCAAGTTGTTTCATATATCCGTAGTTTATCCCTCTTCCTGCTGAGTAATATTCCATGGTACAGATGTACCACAGTGTGTTGAACCATTAACCTACGGAGGGACATCCAGGTTATTTCTTGTTTCAGGGCCCCGACTCACCCAGGCCAAAATGTGCCACAGGCTCCATCTCGCACAGGTAGCCAGAGCCCCCATCAATGATCCTCAGGTGGGCCCCACTCTTCTTGGTGTAGAGCACAACCTTAGCCCCCCTGGCGAAGGCCCCAAACTGGGTCCGTGGCACCACTCGCAGCCAGTTGTTGCTGAAGCCCTGCAGGGAGGGAAAGAGATGTAGGGGCATCAGCAGGTCGGGGGGGTGGGGGGGGTAGAGGACAGGACAGAGGCAGGAGGGCAGGAGGAGGAAAGAAAGAGGGTGGAGGGAAAAGAGAGAGGAAGAGGGCGAGGAGACTGGGAAGGGGAAGACCGGCTGGCTGAAGGAAGGAGAGGCCCTGGGAGGACAGGAGGGAAATCCAAGACACCAGGAAATAGGTTTTGGGCAGGGAAGTGACAGCAGATGGCCGGCAGAGGGGCGAAGGTTTGTTCCAGGAGGCGACCCTTCTTGAGGTTTACTGCCCTGCAGGGGATTTATGTGCTTCTTCCAGGCCTGGGGATTCCATTTCCTGCCGGCCAAGCTGGCATCTCGTCACTTTGCCCTCGTCCACCAGGAAAGCACCCCAGGCTGGGTTGTGGGTCCTGGGGTCTGTGCACACCTGGTTGCCCCGGAAGACAGACAGTGGCTGAGCCATGGACTCTCCGTGGGACAAGATGAGGTCTAGCATGCCGTCTCCATCAAAGTCAGTCACCACACCCCCTACGGACAATAAAGATTTCATTTCTGCCATTGGCTAGGAAACCCCCAGGGGAGAGGGGCTCCCAGTCAGGGGAGTGTCTGGGCCGGGTGTGGGAGGCAGAGAAGAACACAGCGCTGGGGCAGGAGGACCTGGGCTTCCTCCTCCCCTGCCCACAAGCCAGCTTGTATAGGGACTCATGGAACACAAGTTCCCTTCCTCCCCCAAGACCTGCCATGGAGAGGGTGGGTGCAGATTACTCAGAACCTACGGACTTCTTTCTGGTCTTTCTATTATGGTTTGGATAATATTTATTTTTGCATAGCTTTTTGTCATTTTGTGAAGTGTTGGCCTACACACGTCCCCTTTTGGTTCTCATTTACAACCCAGAGAGATGAGGAGGGCAGGTATAACTATCCCCATATTATGTACCGTATATACTCGAGTATAAGCCGAGTTTTTTTGGCACAAAATTTGTGCCGAGTTCGGGTTTTTCGGCACAAATTTTGTGCCGAAAAAACTCGGCTTATACTCGAGTATATACGGTATGTATAGAACAAGACCAAAAGATAAAGCAGCTTTTCCAAGACTGCAAAGTGGGGCAATGGCACAGCTAGGTCTTGGGATTCTTGGCCCAGTACTCTCTGACACTGGGCAGAGGGAAGGGCTGAGATGGCAGGATCTCCTGCCCGAGAGCAGGAGGGGCTCACGCCTTTCCATCTTCACCCAACAAGGCATGGCGGCAGGGAAGCTACTGCCCACAGACCAGCAGATTCCCACCGCCCCACCCCCACCACTAGCAGCCTGGGGTTTGGGGGATGGACCATCTCCTCCTCTGCTTCCTGCTTATAGTCCCTGGGACTCCCCCACCTCTGCTGTCCCCTTGAATCTCATCCATCAGGGATTGGCTGCCCCTGTCCCTCCTGCCCTTACTCCAAGGTAGGGGGAACACCGAGATGAAGTCTGGGACGGAGTCCCTAGTTGCCCCTTACCTGTGCCCCGGCCCTCAGGTTCCAAGGCATCCCCAGGATTGAGCTCCTCGATGAGGGGGTCTCCGTGTTCCCTACGGATGACCCTGTAGGAGAGCAGACAAGACTGTTCTGGTGGTCGCAGGCACAACCAGGGCCTGAAGGTCCACTTGCTCCATTCTGTCACCTGAGTGTCCCTGGGTACCAAGGTGCATGGGCTGGATGCCCAAAGACCCACTCTCTACTGATAGGCCCTGCCTGTACCTTGGCTGTTCCCTTCTTGGATTTTAATTTACATTGGTAAATATTGATTTTTCCTTCTCTAATGGATGAATTATAGACAGCCCAGGGAAGGGCAACCAATGGATGGGTAAGGGGCATGGGTAGAACCACCTTCAACCGACCTTTGCTTTCCTTCAGGCAGCCCCTGGGTTTCCTAGTTCTGGGTTCAAACCCCACACACATGCTCCCTACCCTCCCTGGCTGTCCTTTGTCCACCTGCTGTCCAGCATAAAAGCTCTGCAAGAATGCGTCTTATCTCCACCACTAGATGGCGCTCTCTGCAGCCTGGGCCTTTGTTTCAGTCAGTTGTCTGTGCATCTCTCAGGCAGCACCTAACACAGTGCCTGGCGCTCAGGGAGCTCCAGGCATATGCCTGGGGGACATGTGGGTGAATTTCAGGGGCAAAAGGGAGGCAGAGGATCCCCTTTGGTGGCAGGGGTTCTATCTGTTTTAAACTCTGATAATATTTGCTTCAGGAAATGCTACTCTTGCTCTTTTTCCACACATAAGCTTAATTCTGAAGATGGCAATGAGCCTTCCTCCCAAATTTGTCTTGCTCATTATATTATCATAGCCCCGGTGCTCCTCCCTAGATGTGTAGAGCAACGATAGGGGAGGCAGGAGGTAGGGAGGGATTGGCATCACC
The DNA here is from genome assembly GCA_963574355.1 of Loris lydekkerianus. Taxonomy (NCBI): domain Eukaryota; kingdom Metazoa; phylum Chordata; class Mammalia; order Primates; family Lorisidae; genus Loris; species Loris lydekkerianus. Next base: position 86,553 of record CAUYPK010138092.1, read on the forward strand.
GTCCCTGCCACATGGCAGGGTGACGTGACCATTGCTGTTTATCTCCCAAATCACAAAGAAATATCAGGGGGCTGTGATGTGGCCAGCGCTGACAAGAGGGGGTCAGGGTGCCCTGAGCTGGAGCCTTGGTGGGCCCTTGAGGGAGAGACGGCAGAATTCACAGATGCTCTCTGAGGTGGACCTGAGGTGTGCGTGGGAGTGATGCCTCAGCCTGCTGACAATCACAGTCCCTTTGACCATTTGTGTCCTACAGATTCTGACACAGCCGGGCAGAGACACCTCTTGGTTCAGGTGACAATGCAGTTAAGGATTCCTAAAGACAACATCTAGTAATTCTTCTGCACTAAAGTGTTCATTGAACACATTCTTAGGCAGCAGCTACGGTGTGCTGGGCCGTGTGTGGGGGTTGGGAGGGTGGGGGGCAGAAAGAAGGATGGAGTCAGAGTCCATGTCCACTGGAATCCCCACATAGAGTGCTGGAGGCCAGGGAGGGTGGGGATGTGGGGAGTGAGCACAGAGCTGGGCAATCAGGGAGGGCTTTCTGGAGGAAAGGCCACCTAAGACAGGACCAAGTCGGTGAGCACACATGTGCCACTCTGATGAAGAGGGCCTGGGCCTGGCACAGCCCAGAACTGAAAGGTGAATAAAGAAGGGGAGAGATCTGAAGGCAATGGGGAGCTTCTAGGGTGTTAAGTGGAAGGGGGGTGTGGCCAGACTTGCATTTTCAACAGCTCACTCTTCAGGACTAGAGACAAGGAGACCAGGTGGGGTGGGGGTAGGGCAGTGCAGGAATCCCCAAGGGAGACCAAGAGTGCTGGTGGGTGGAGAACAGATCTGAGGCATGTCTAGACATGTTACTGGGGTGACTGTACACACCTCAGTAAGGAAAGTCCCTGTTAATCCCTGTTTGGCCACGGTGATTATTAAGAGGGCTGGGCCCTTTGGCTTCACTAAGCGCCCATCAGGGTAAATTCTCCGGTTGCCCTAGGTATCATTAAAAGGCTTGTAGACACAAGCACCCTGAAGCTTTGCATCTCTAGCATCTGGTGTACCCCCACGAAAGCACCAGGGCCAAGGAGCCCATGATGTTCCACTCAGTGACAGGTGTGGGCCAGGCAGGGGTTAAACTTCCAGAGCTTCCAGCTGAGTGGCAGCCCCAGCTGTAGCCCCTCACATGCACGCTCTCCTCTGCTGTGTGCTCAGAACCCAGCCATCTGCCATGGGGACCTGGGGCACAGCCGCGCACCTGGGAAGTGGCTTCCGCTGCTGCTATATAGATGCAAGCACACTAACCCACTGGGTGGCTACGTGGTGACTCTGTCCACTCACGCCAGCCCACCCTGTCCTCCCTCCTAGCTTACCCTTAAGGGTTAGAGGGGAGGTGGGAGGTCTGGGGCAGGCTGCACGGCCAGGAAGACAGGGAAGAGGTGCCTGAGTCCTTGGGCCACAGAGACAGAAGCACTGGAGTCCTCAGTGCTTAGGGGCTCTGGCAAGTGACACTTTATTAGCCAGAGAAGGAAAGCAGTGTCTCTGTTAACTAGCAATTGATCTTCCGCAATTAATCTGGAAGTTGTGAATAAGCTTTTTGCAAGGCACCTAATTAGTAAATCTGGTGCCTTCGGGGGGTGATTACATCCAACCAGGATTGATGCTTTGTTAATAATTATATTTTAAAACACACTTAGTCACAGCTCACGCCTTTTATTAATAGCTGGGCCCTCCTGGGAGACCAACAGGAGCCTTGAGGGGCTGATTTGGTCCATTTCCTGTATCCAAGGTCCCCGGTCCACTCTCCTCTCCCACCCTGGTCCTGAGCCCCATTAGAATGCTTTGGGCCAGGAACAGGGACATCTTAGACCATGTGTGTCCTGACGTTTGTTCATCAACAGTGGTTCTCAAACTTGAGTGTGATAAGAATCATTTGGTGCTCATTATTTCTGATTCCTGTGCCTCACCCCCTGAGATTCTAAATCAGGAAGTGTGGGGTGGGCCCTGAGATTCTGTGTTTAAACACTTCAGGAGATTCTGATGCCAACGGTCCCTGGACACCTTTAGACAAATGTTGCCTCAGAAAGTTCCTTGCTAGACACAACACCCAAATGCTTGAAGATTCCTTCCACTTCTGAAACTCCCTTTTGCTCGTCTACCAGAAATGCTTGCCATCCAGCATTTCCCAAAGGATGTTTTACAGAACACCAGTCCCGAGAGAAACATCTCTGAAGGAACTGCCCCACAGACAAATCTATTTGGAATTCTCAATGCATCTTTAGGAAAGTTAAAATATTCATGGTCATATTAAAGGCTCTGAGAAGTCCTGCAGTAAATAAACCTGTTTGTCTTTGCTTAACATAGGTTTACCCAAACAGATTTGATCTTATAACCCCCCCTTTTATGGGGGTGTGGACTTATGGGTTCTGCCCTCTTTTTGTGGTGGTGTGGATTTATGGGTTCTGGGTACGCTAGAGCCACGACCCTCTGCTATGTCCCTGCAACAGCAAAGGGCTGGCTTCTTGCCCAGTACTCTCCCTCCTTCAGCCTCTTTCTCAATCCCTGTCCTTTCTATCTCCTCATCCTTGGCACTGACTCCCTGAACCTTAAAACCATCAAAACCCTCCCCTCCTGATTCCTCTGTGGCCCTCCTCCCCACCAGCTATCAAGGATGAAGGGCCATAAGCCAGGCTGCATTGTCTACCGGAAGAGGCGGTTGGCTGAGGAGCTGCGGTAGGCAATGTTGTTGAAGAAGATCTCCAGCTCCTGGTCATTGTCAAAGTCAGCAGCAATGACTGTGCGGACAGGGGAGGGCATGGAGAACTTGGGTGAGGCGATGTCCTGCAAGAGAGAGGCCTGTGGTCAGCGGATAAGACAGTGGGCATGGGCAAGGGGCCAGCCCCCCTCTGCTGTGCATGGGGCAATCACAGGTAAGGTGGCAACCTCTCTTCTGCTATCTTCCTGCAAGGTACTGGGGTGGCTGACCTCAGGCTACTTGTAGGAAGACAAAAAAGGGAGGATAACAGTCCTCAGAGACACCAGTGAGGCGCTTATTTGTTCCCCAGTCAGGACCACATCAGCCCCTCCACGCACCCCCTTGAGGCAGCATAAACATTAGTGGTCCCATTTTTCAGGGGAGGTAAATTGAGTCCTGGAGAGAGAATCATTTGGTATTCAAATGATTGAGAGAGGGGAACTGCCCAAGTCATAGCTAATGAGTGGAGTTGAAGCCAAGGCTGCTGATTCCAGAGGCTGTGCCCTTTCTATGATGCCTCATTCCTCTTCTGGGGAGCTGGCTGGGCACCACGGTCTGCTGTGCATTTGAATCCAGGCTCCACTGCTGACTGGCTGTGTGATCTTGGGCAAGTTACAGAACCCCTTAGATCACACTTTCCTCATTAGTAACATGCCCAGATTGTGAGGATTGCACATAAAATGCTTGCCATAGAGTGGGCTTGAGATGGATTGTTGGCAACCTGCCCTGCCTTGCCCCGCTGTCAGCCTTGGGAAGGTGGAGGAGGCTGCCCATAGCTGTGCTTTTGCTGCCTCTACTCTCTAATGTTGTTTCTTGGGAGACTTTTCAATTTTGTTTTTGAGATGTTTGCTTTGGAGGGCTTCAGCATCACCTACACCCATCCAGGACTCACTGGGAGACCCCACGCCCAGCTGGAAGGGGCCCTGGGTGGCCCTGGCAAATGGTCCTAGGTGTGGGTTTGCTGCTGAAATAGTGGGAGCTATGCAGGATGACCTTTTGTTTCTGAGCAGAAGACCCCATTATAGGTCGGTTCTTTCCTTAAAGACCCTGGGAGCCCATCCAAGTCCTAGGGTCCACGTAGAGAGGCTGGGAAGGGCACAGTGGGTGTTCCTGGGAGGCCTCTCTGCCCTAGGCCTGGCCTTGCCTTAGCTTCTTGTTGCAGGTCCTCTTCCAGTGGCCACAGGGAGGAGTTTGCTGGGCCACCTGGTGAGCTGCCTGTTCTGGGGAGGCCAGGGAGGAGGTTGTCCCCATTAGCACGGAAATGAGGTTGATTAAGAGCCTGGCCAGCTGGTCAGGGTGGACTGAGCAGAGCCTTAAGAGCTATGGAACAAAGAGACCTCAGGCTTTGTAAGCTGTTATTATTCTATTGATCCTATAAAAATGGAAATCTCCATAGCCGTCTTGGGGTTGCCCCATCTAATGCCTGGGCTTCCAAGATAATGTATGGTAAGCTCTTAGCACAGTTCCTGGCACATGGAAGGCAACTGACAAATGGGACAGTTGTTACTATCATTGCTACGCTCCCATGAGCTCTGGGGAAGGGCCGTCAAGTTGGGTAACCAGGTCTTCAGCCTCAGCTGGTTGACATTCAGGGCTGGGTAATTCTTTGCTGTAAGGGGCTGTCCTGTGCCCTGTAGGATTTCAGCAACACCTCTGTCCTCTATATACACATGCCAGTAGCACCCCATTCCCCAGTTGTGAGAACTCAAATGCCCCAGACATTGTCAGATGTCCTGGGGGAAAGGCAGCATATCACTCCGGTTGAGAACCTGGGTTAGAATGAAAGCTGAATGCAGGTGGAAATGGTCTGTCTTGATCTTTGCCAAGAACCCAGGGGGATCAGCACCCTGAGTTCAGAGCATGCTCCCCAGCCCCCAAAGGATCTCAGGCCTCAGCTAGGGGGTAGGGCTGGGCCTGAGCACCCCAGGGTGATGGCTTATGAAGTGCTAGCTTGTGCGGTGGCCTCTTCATTGTCACACATAAGGCAAACTCCAAGGTTTCATGGCCCCAGGGAAGTCTCCAGGAATGTTCTCACTAGCTCAGGGTTTTTTGGGCAAGACCTATGTATCTGCAGAACAATCCCTGAAATCAGCTTCAGTGATCCCTAGGCCTTAAACCAAAGCCCATCACACTGGTGGTGCCTCCATTCCTGCCACTAACAGCCTCAGTCTGCTGACAGTTTGGGGCGTGGCACAGAGAGGGGTCTGAGGCCACCTTGTCCACCAGCTGCTATTTGTCCCTGGGGACAGCTGCTGGGAATTCTATGCCTTTAACCTCCCACTCTCTCCCACCACTTTGGCCGTGATTTGAACCTTGATTTGAAAAGCTCAGGCTGGGCTACAGGTTTCCAGGAGGCACCAGGAAAAGTGTCCTTGATGCAGAGAATGAAGCCCACCTCGCAGGGCTCCTGCCCACGTGGGGAGGCGGCCCTGCTCCTCTGCTGACCTAGTTCCCTCTGCTCTGGGCATTGTAATCTTCACAAAGCCTGGGCTGGAGCCCATCACCCCTCTACTGTGACCCCACCCCTCCAAGCCCCTTCTTAGCCTGCCGGGGAGCACAGGCCACGGCAGCAGCTCCTATGACACATCAGGGCCACTGCAGAGCAGGTGGGGGAGGGAGGGAAGGCCCCTTCTTACCCGAAAGCGGACCTTCCCGTGTGCACCCATCTGCAGATAGAGGCGGTGGGGGCCATTCCAGTTGCCATAGACGATGTCCACTTTGCCATCACCGTTGAAGTCAGCCAGGGCAACACCTCGCCCATGCTGGTGGGGGTCGTCCACACCTGGCAGGCAGAGGCCGAGACCCTCAGTGTGGCATCCCTGCATCCCACTCTTACTCACCTTGCCTGATCTCTGTGACAAGCAATGAAGGAAGGTGGCCCTTGAACGCTTCCTGCCCTCCAGGGAGTGGATGGGGAGGTCGAGCAGCAGTCTCAGAGGTTCCCACAGGGGCAAGCTGTGGGAGGGCCACCTGGTTGTAAAGGGAGCTGTGTTTTCCCAGCAAGCACATTGTTTTTACTCAGTTTTGGGGCAGGGAGGATTCTGGACAAAATACCTCCTGACCAGCCCTCACACTACCACTGAGAGACATTAAGCGGATGCGTCACTCTTGCTTAAATCTCTCAGTGACTCCCAGTACTCGTGGGTGAAGTTCAAAGTCTTGCCTGAGGAACTCGAGGCCCTGCCCATCTACCTGGTCTAGGTCTAATAACACCCTCGTCCCATGTGCTGAGCTCCATCCCCCGTATTTCCTCTCATTCCTCAAATAACCCAAGCTTTTCCCAGCTTCTGGGCCTTCTCCGTCTGGCACACTCTCCCAGGCTCTAGGGCACCTGACTCCTGTTTTTCTGCTTTCAGCCACAAAGTCCCCTCCTCAGGGAAGCCTGCCCTGACCACCCATCCTAGACAGCCACTCCGTCCTGTCACTGTCCTCTACAGCCACCCTGTCACTGTCCCCTACAGCCTCCATCCTGCTGATGACTGTGTGCAGTCATGTCCCTGTGTGGTTTACTTGCTCAGGGTCTGGTTTTCTGACCCTGACACTCTATGGGATTAGGGCTGTCCTTTGGGTCCCCTGTGTTTATATACGCAGTAAATACTTTGCTGAATGAATGGAGGGACATAAATAACATGATAGAAGGCAAACCAGGGACATAGGTGACAGCAGAGGAAATGTGGCAGCTGGGACAGAGAAACACACAACAAGCCTGGTGTGATCTGTGAAGGGAAGCCTCTATGCCCAGTCCCGCCCTCCCATCTATACCACTCACTGATAGAATCCTGGGGGAGGATGAGGGTGGCATTGCCCAGAGTGAAGGCCTGATCCCCTGGCTGCCCCAGGCCAGTGCAGAGAGATTGTGACTCTAAGTGTCCACCCACACTGACTCTTCTGACCCTTGCAGAATACAAACATCTGCCAGTCATCAGGCCCTCTAGGATGTCAGGCAACAGGACAATATGATGGGCAGTGGGGATCAGAGACCCCAGGGTATGGGGAACTCTTGCCAGTTGCGAACACAGAGATCCTGAGGTCGGGAAGCAGAAGAAGGCAGGGGGGACCCCTGAAGACCTTGGAGGCTCAGCATCCTCTTGGGGGAAGAGAATGCCAGGAGAGAGGGAAGAGGGAGTAAGAGGCAGTGAGACCCATACTGGAGAAAGAGTGTTCGTAAAGGACTGTGGGCAGCCTCCAATCCCTGGGATTAATACCCCATTAATTCTCGGCAAAACTCCCTGGCCTGAATGTCAGTGGCCTTCTGCATTGGCCCATTTCTCTCCTATCTATAAGGCACCTTGACAAGGAGCTGGTTCCCTTTCACGGGAATAATCGGTGCCAGGCTGCATTTCACAGCAGCATCTGTTTGGGTGATGAATGCCCTCTTGACATGTCTTGTTAAACCCCTGCAATCATTCTGACTTTCAATTACGGGCCTAGCACCTTGCCGCTCTCCGCCCGCCTGATACCTTCTCCCACTCCAACTTGTTCGCTCACCTCTGCTTCCATCTCTTTAACACCTTATCAAATCCTCTAGTTTTTCTCCCTTTGCTTTATGATTTTTTAGCAATGAGAAAATTTGCTGCCAGAGTACAGCAATAGGCAGGGGTGAGCTGGTGGGAGGACAGGCCAGGGAGCTGCCCCCACTTGTTTTGCCAGGGATGGAGAAGAGTAAGCCAAGGATGAGGGCTGATGGGCGACAGCTGGGGCTGGGTGGGTGCTGTGGACCAGGAGTTCCCCCAGATGGAGCCTCCCGGCAGGAAGTTGAAACTCTGAATTTAGAGAGAGCGGACCAGCACACATAGGGATTTGAGGCTGGCTGCTGGTGACAGCTAGAGCTTGCAGGACCTTTGACCTATGTGTCTAGATCCCACTCATCTCTTCTTCTGGAGGCCAGAGCCCTCTCTATGTCTCCAGGAAGAAGGTAAAATCAAATCTTCCATTCCTCAGCAAGGTGGGGGTGGTGGGATGGTCTGGGGGAAGAAGCTGAAGGGCATACGTGGGATGTAACCACACATCAGTGAACTTTCCTGAAGTGCTCACTCTGTCATTCAGCAGAATTTATTGGGTGGCCAGTGGGTGGCAAGCACTGCGTCAAGAATAGATAGATCAGTGTCCCAGTCCCTGCAGAGCTCCCAGATAAACCATGATGGCCACATAGAAGCCTGAGTGGGAGGTGCCTGCAAGGGTTGGCGGGAACATGGAGGAGGAAGGGCCAGTCTCTGCCGGGTGGTGTGAGGGCAGCAGGAAGCGCTTTGCAGAGGTGGCATTTGAGCTGAGTGGTGAAGGGCAAAGCGAGGTCTGCAGGTTGTGGGTGGGGCAGTCCATGCAGAGGGAAGGGCAGGTGTAAAGGCTCTGAGGTGGAAGAGGGAGGAGCAGAGTGGGAGGAAGAGGCTCAGAGGTGGAGCCTGGGGCACTGTTTCAGGCGCATTTATCCTGTTTCTCATTTTGGCAGGATAATGGCCAGGAGTTCTACATGCCCTCTCTGCAGCAGCAAACATTCCCTGTGGCCTGAGCCCTGGGGGTTGTGGAATTGGGGGATAAGCACTGTTTCTCTGTGTGGTGCGGAGAATGACTTGTCTTGCTCTCAATGAGGCCGGAGGGGGCAGGACAGCCCAACATTCCCCGTGGGTCTAGGGGCTCAGGGTGCACAGGGTGGCAGCTGCATCCACTCACCAGTGCTGGCCGCAGCATCCACAAAGGTGCCATCGCCTTGGTTGTGGAAGAGGAAGTTAGGCCCATTCTCGTTGTCACAGAAGATGTCTGAGGCACTACTGCTGAGGATGGGGCCCACACTGACGCCTCGGCCCCCTGGGAGAGAACATCGGCCCATAGTGAATGGCAGGATCAAAACCCCAGGCCCTGGGAAGAATTCTAACCTTCCGGATGTGTCCCTGAGCCTAACCCTGGGCCCACAGTCCCCGTAAACCTGTGTGGAGGGCCACGGTACTGAGGGTGTGACCAGGGACGAGATGGACCCAATCACACTATGGCAGAGGGGTGATTCCATGAGCAAAGGAGTGCAGAGGGCACGTCCTCCAGATGCCAAGGCCCTGCCATGCCCTGCCCTTCTGAGAGGTGGCTGAATTATGGTAATCCTAAAGCCAGCTCTGTCATGCCACTTTGGTGAAGTTACAGACCTCTGGCAGCCTCTCCCACTCCCGTGCTGAGTCACACATGTTCTGGTCAAGACATGCGTGCTCCTCTTTAAAGAATTTATTGGGAGAGGTTCCAGTTTTACACAAGGATGCTTACTTGGCATTGTTTGACATAGAAACAATTACACTCATCGATAGAGAAGTGGTTGAGTGGATTACTCTGCATCCGTATGACGGGCCATTCTGCAGCTACTAAAAAGACCATGTAGATCCATATGTATCGACTTGGCGGAGTGCCCATGATGTATTGTTAAAAGAATAAGCAATTTGTCAAGTAATGGCATCACATGGTCTTACTTTTATTTTAAAAACATAGGAAAATACACGATATTCCTGAATATACATGTTTGGGCAAGCTTATTCAGTTTGCAGAAAAGTGGGGAAGGCCACTCCCCGAGCCATTAACATGGGCTACTCATGATGGGGTAGCGTTTGGGGACAGAAAGAGAGATGGCATTTGGCCTTTTCTTTAAATATCTTTGTTTCATTTGACTTACTGCAACAAGAGTGTAGTTTGAAAGAAAGAAATCCAATAAAGTATTTATATATTTATTTTAAAAAAGACAGAAAGAAACCAAGCTGGCTTTGAAGTCTCCAAGATCAAATTTGAGCCATGTAAAGTCGTCCAACCTTCACATGTCTTGAACAAACTACCCCCAGCCAGAGGCTTTCTAATAAAAGCTTTCTGCATGCCTGGCTCCACCTTCTGCTCCCTGGAAAACCAAGTTGCACCAAGAATGCCTGCCCTCAGCCACCCTGCTGAGTGTCAGGAAGTTCAGGCAGAAAGCAGAAAGCAGGGGAGCCAGGACCAGGGCCTGGAGTCCAGGCACAGCTGGGCTTCTTACAAACTGTGTGACCTCAGGCAGTTTACCCTTTGAGCCTCAGTCTCTTGTCTGTGAAATGAGGATGGCCTGACCTGCTTGTTCTTTTCTACTTCCGGGTTTCTGAGAGGACCATAGAAGTGAGATAAACCTGTTAGCATGGGTATTATCAAAAAGACAAAAGGTTAGCGTGTCAGCGAGGATGTAGAGAAAAGGGAAGCCCCAGTACACTGTTGGTGGGAAGGTAAACTAGGAAAGCCATTATAGAAAAGAGTATGGAGGTTCTGAAAAAAGTTAAAAATAGAAATACCAAAAGATCCAGAAATCCCACTGCATGGTATACATCCACAGGAAATGAAATCAGCGTGCTAAAGGAGTATCTGTGCGCCCATGTTCATTACAGCACTATTCACAGTACCCAAGGTAGGAAGTCAACCTGAGGGTCCATCAATGGACGAACAGATAAAGGACACGTGGTATAAGAATGCATGATGGAGTATTATTCAGCCTTGAGAAAGAAGGAAATCCTGTCATTTCAACAATGTTGATGATCTGGAGAACCTTATGCTAAGTGAAATAAACCAGGCACAGAGAGACAAATGCTCCATGATATCACTTACATGTGGAATCTAAAAAAGTTGAACTCATAGAAACAGAGAGTAGAATGGGTATTACCAGGGGTTGGAGATGGGAGTGAGGGTGGGGGAGTTGTTGGTCAAAGTACCCAAAACTTCAGTTAACAGAAAGAATGAGAGATTATTGTACCACATGGTGCCTGTAGTTAATGATAATGCACTGTATGCTTGAATTTGCTGAGAGAGTCAATTTTAAAAATGGTTAGGTATGAGAGGTAGTGCATATGCTAACTGGCTTGATTTAGCCATTCCACCGTGTATATTTTGGAGTGCAGAAACCATGTTGCATACCATAAATATGTACAATTTTAATTTGTCAATTAAAAAAATAAGGTGAGCTATACATGAAAGGGCTTCGGGGACCCTACAATCTTGCTGCTCAGAGTCAGACCTGGGGGCCCGCTGCAGGAGTGCCACCTGGAAATTGGTTAGAAATGCAGAATGTTAGGCCCTGACTGAACCAGATCCTGCATTCTAACAAGACCCCTGGGTGGTCTGTGTGCACATTATAGTTTGAGAAGTGCTGCCCTAAAGGGCTGTCAGCATGACAAGAAGAGTTATCAGAGCGCTCCAGAAGAACTCAATTTTTTAAAAAAGTAAATAAGAGCTCAGGCAGACCTATGTCATGATGGGCCAGCCACCCACCCACCTGCCTCTGGGACATAGGTGTCCCCAAAGTGACTGTGCTAATTAGAGACAGGGTTCTCTTGGTCCCTGGGCTCCTCCCATCCTCTGAGATTCTCCCAAAGGAAATCATGGGACCTTTCTCATTTGTGCAAATGGAGCTTGCCCACCAGAGCTGGCATTTGGGGCCAGGGAGACAGGGGTGGTGGTGGCACTTGCTGTATGACAATTGGGGGGGGAGATTGGACTCCTTGTTAACAAACTCTGGGCCCCATGCTTTCCAGATTCCTCTCAGATAATCTGATTAGTACCCAAGGAGAGCCCAAAGCTCTTAAAAATGGAGTCACTAAATTCACATCGTCCCCATGGAGCATCCTCCAAGATATGGCACCTGCTTTTCATGATTTGAGCCATGGGGTGAAGAGGGGTGGCTCTCAGAGGCCTTTCCTCACACCAGGAGCGAAGGGTGCTGGGCTACCACCTGGCCCCGCCTCTGCCCATTAAAAGAGGAGTCGTTTAAGTGGCTGCCGGTAGCTGTCCCTGCCCTGATTTTGCCAAACGCCAGCCCCGGGGCAGCTTTGGTGAGAAATACTCAGCCTTGCCTAGGCCCCAGGAAATTCCAAGTGGGACCTGGGGACTGGCTGCCATGCAGCTCCATCCTTCTTGCCCCGCTTCCTTCCGCATGCTCCAGTTTCCTCTGTGCCTCTGGCTCCCAAGCTGTGACACATTCCCTTCATTTTCTACAAAGCAGGTTATTTCCTTTTTGGACAAATTTCTAAATCTTTCTAATTAACTAATTGGGTTGGGTTGAAGCCTTGTACCATTTGTAACCTGTAATTACTAGAAAATTGCCATGGTAACCACACTACTAATTAGCCACAATTTATTGCCATGGCAACTGGACCATAACAGAGATGTTACCCACAACTCCTTCTTGGCAAGTTGGCTGCACAGTTGGGTGGCAGGTGAGGTGGCAGTCAGGGAGCTGTCTCCCCAGGCACCAGCCCCAGCTGCCTTATGGTGGGTGGCTAAATGGGGGTCTGAGGTAGGGGTAGCCAGGGGTCTGCACCCCTTGCTGGCACAATGGGAGAAACTCCTAGGTTAACATACAAGACCCCTTCATACAAGTCCACCTCTTGTAAATGCAGGCTGCCACTCCTATTGCCTTGCCAGGACACTGACAAAGTCCCCTCAATCAGCAAGTATCTTCCACCAGGACCTTCCCTTTCCTCTTCTTTCTCTTGCCCACCCTCAACTCCAGCTTCTATGGCTTAGCACACAGCATATGGGGCTACCTAGGGGGCAGGTAGGAACATCTTTATTTAGACTTGAAGAATAACGTTAACTCCACTTTCTATCAATTAATTCTTTTACATCTGAGGCTAATGCATTCTCTTGGGAGCAAACAGCTCCAGGTAATGCTGGAAAGACAGTGCTGGTGGTAGGAAAGCACAGGACTGCGCATCAGAGAGTCCAAGTTTGAGCTGTGTGACCTTGGGCACCTCGCTGAACCTTTCTGGGCTTCTGTTTTCTCAGCTACAACGTAAGACTGATCATATAATAATGGCTCCTTCTCTGGGCTGTCACAAATATTAAGTGAGCTGGTTTTTGGAAGGTGCCTCGGAAAATGTCAGGTGCCACACAGTCATTAGCTGGGATGATTTACCACCTGCTGGGTGAATAATATCCCTTTATTTCCCCAGCACTTTCAAGCTTCAAAGGCCTCTTAATTCTGCTGTGGGGGTGTGTGAATGCTTCTCCCTGCTCATCTCTTCCTGAAGGCTTCTCACTCTGTGCCCCAGACTGTGTGGAAGGGGCGGAAGGGGCAGAAGGGGAAATGCTCTTTTGTAGCCCCCGTTTTCTCTGGCCATATCCCAGCATTCCCTCTGAACTCTGCTCATTGGGCCCAAGCCCCACGGAGCAGCCTTGGTTGTCCTCAGGAACAGCACCTTTTTGACCAGGCATGGTGGCTCACTTCTGTAATCCTAGCACTTTGGGAGGTTGCAGCAGAATCACTCAAGGCCAGGAGATTGAGATCAGCATGGGCAACATAGTGAGACACTGTTCTCCACAAAAAAAAAAAAAAAAAAAAAAATAGTCTGGTATGGTGGCACATGCCTACAGTCCTAGCTACTGGGGAGGCTGAAGCAGAAGGATCAATTGAGCTTAGGAGTTTGGGCTGCAGTGAGCTATGATCACACCACTGCACTCCAGCATGGATGACAGAGTGAGACCTTGTCTCTTAAAAACAAACCCTGCACCCCTATACCTCTAAATCTCAGCACTTTGATAAGGTAGATTCAAGTACAATGATTCAGGTGCGGGTGATCCTACTCTCAGATAGCATCTGGGGCAGCCTTCAGGGATTGGGGATGGGTGGAACAGGTTGCAGAGGGGTGTGAATGCTGTTAAGCCACTCCCAACTGAGAGCCTGGGGCCCAGGGACTAGACAGCTTGGGGTTCACGGTGCTAAGGAAAGGCCTCTAGTTTTTGCCTGGCTTCGGTACCTCTGTACCTGCAGAATACAGATATGCATTTTTCTAGGCCTCAGTCTTCTTCCCTATAAAGTGGATGGATGAACGAGAAGGTCTCTAAGGCTCCTTCCAGCGGTACTTTAAAAAAAATTTTTTTTTATTAAATCATAGCTGCGTACATTGATATGATCATGGGGCATCATACACTAGCTTCACAGACCGTTTGACACATTTTCATCATAATGGTTAACATAGCCTTCCTGGCATTTCCCCAGTTACCAAGACATTTACATTCCACATTTACTAAGTTTCGCATATACCCTTGTAAGATGCCCCACAGGTGTAATCCCACCAGTGCCCCTCCCTCCAACCATCTCCCCCCTCCCTTCTCTCCCTTTCCCCCTTTCCCCTATTCTTAGGTTGTAACTGGGTTATAGCCACATGAAAGCTATAACCAGCGGTACTTTTGAATGAATGCATCCTTTAGAGTGGACTACAGGATAAGTGTGTTGGGAGCTGATCCCAGCTCCCATCTAGACTCATCACCTGGGAAGACTCTGAAGTGAGGACTGTCAGCCAACATGCTTGGGCCCAGGAGATTAATCTGCTGGGACCTTGACAGAAATGAGACTCTGGTAGATACCAAGGCCTGCAAGCTGCCAAGAACATCTAAGATATTGTAAAAGAGTAGGGCAAAGATGCTAAAGAATGTGGGGTACAGAAATGGGGTGGGGTGTGCATTTATGCATGTGTGTGTGTGTGTGTGCATGTGTGTGTGTGTGTGTGTGTGTGTGTGTGTGTGTGAAGGGCAGGGTGGTATCAGGGTCTCTCATTTTAAATTTCCTGAAAAATTCTAAAACTGAATAACATTGTGTTGGTGCTGGTGTTGCCATTTCCAAGCCCTCTAGGAGCCTCTGGATGCTGGGCTATGTGGAGTAGTGGGCAGTGGACAAAGACAACCCCCCCTCAATCCCTCCTGCCCTGTCTCCACTGAGTGCAAAGGAGATGGAGGTGGAGGTGGAAGGACAGGCTCCATCATTTGTACTGGCAAGCCCGAGGATGTATCCTGGAGTGGCCAGCCATAGGCTTGACATTTCTTTAAAATCTCTTGTGTTAGCTGAGAAAAGTGCATACAAAAATTACAGTTCTATTCTATAGCATATCTGTTTTCAAAGAAAAATCCTGTTTCCTCTCCAACAGTCATCTAATGCAACTAACATCCCAGGAAAACGGTACTTATATATATCGTGGGCTTTGTGTACCCCTTGCAAACCTATGTTGCACTCCCTGGGGTTCTTGAGCCCTGTCACACCAGCTCTGCCTGGTCCCTGGCTCTCACATCTGGCTTTGCTCCTGATAAAAGGCCAGCACCTGCCTGGGAATCTGGGAGGCTCCCCACTCTGCGGCCCTTGGTCAAGCCCACTGGTGGGAATCTGCCAGAAGGCCTCAGCTGGGTTTTAGGCATCTCTGTCTCCTCTAATAATGACTTCCTATAAATCAGATCTACCCTCTGCTTTGTTCCCAGCCAACAGCGAAGCTCCTCACCCATCATAAATCCACCTTCACTTTCTTTCCAAATTTCTTTTAAGACTTCTTTAATCACCACCTTGTAGTCTGGGCAGATGCTCCCTCAAAGGGTGAGGCCACAGTGCAGAGTTCCTGGAAGGGGCTGGAGGCCTAGGGGAGGCGGCGGCATCAGCCAGGAAGGAGGGAAGAGAGAGGGGCCAGTGTGGCGGGAGGAGGATGCCTCTGTGACACAGAGGACACCTCCAAGGCAGGGGCTGATGCCTTTTGTGTCCGTCTGTGCCTAGCACAGTGCGCCCTGCACCCAGGGGATGCCTGGCAGAGGGCCTCAGAGCAGGAGGATCTTGGTATTTGCTACACTCGATGGGTACTGCCTGTGAGCCAGGCATGTTCCAAGTGCACCTCCTTTCTTCCTCAAAATGCTCCCATTTTGAAGATGAGAGAACTGAGGCTAAGAGAGGATAATATGTGGATTGCCCAGATTGGAGCAGGATCTGTACCTGTGGCCTGGCTCCAGATCCTGTGCCCTTAGCCACTCCTAGACATCTGGCTGAAAGTGCTCAGAGAAGCTGAGGGGCCTGCCCAAGGTCAGAGGGCCCCAAGCCACAGAAACAGGGTAGGCCGGCTTTGGCCTCTACTTACCCTGTGTTGATTCTATGCTTGGCCATGGTGATAACCCAGTTTCAGAGACTCCCAGGCAGGGCAGCTCCCCCCGCCGTCCTGGCTCCAAGAGGCCTCAGGCAGCTGGGGAAGTGGGGGCTTGGGATTCTCAGGGAACCAGGGGCTGGGGGAATGGTTTACTTACTGCCCCTATTTTCCCCTCCCGGGCCCTATAGTCCCCTGAGAGCAGGCACGGTGGCCGCTAGATGGCACTGTGACCCAGCGGAGCGCAGGTGGCCACCAGAATCAATAGTGTCTGGAGAGGAGGCCTTTCCTCCCCCTCCTGCAGAGCCAGACAGCCCCGTGCCCCGCCTGGCCTGCCTGGTCCGCAGGGCCTGGACTTTCCCTGCTGCCCTGAGCTCCTGGCCAGGCAGCTGTTACCACCACCACAACATAGGGCCGTAGCTCAAGGTCTGAGTGCCAACCGGCGCCTGCTTCCCAGTGGATGTGGGCTTTCCCTTCCCCGCCTCTCCCTTCCCCGCCTCTCCCGTCTTGCTGGCTGGAGCGGGATTCTCAAGCAGGAGCTCCCCAGAAGGGGCAGCTGGCAGTGGCAATTTAGGCATCAGGAGATGGGGTTCTCATCCTCCTTCCCTACAAACCTCCTCTGTGACCTTGGAGGCTCCCTTCTCTCCCAGCCTTAGTTTGCGCTTTTGAAATGGGAGGTTCTCCCAGGTCACACAGCTTTCCAGAAGATGGGTGCTGTGAGGCTCCAGGGACTGTCAACTCCCCAACTGTACATCTAGCCATGGCCTGCTTTCCAGTGTGGCCTGCACTGAGCGCTACCCACGTGCCTAGAGCCTCAGCCATTAGGCAGAGCTCAGTGCGGTGGCCCTTACTGCTGGGGTCCATTCCTGGGGCTCAGAGGGATACTCTGGGCTGGTTTTCCAGCCAGTTGTCCATGTGTTGTTAGCCATGTGACAAGGGGAGCAGCAGGGTAATGTTGGGGGGCTTGGCAGGCCGAAAAAGGATGGGCTGAGGAAGGCAGGCAGATAGAATAGTAACATGGTGGGCCAAATGGGTTCTTGTCAGCCAAACGGCTCTTGGAAGTTTGCGGAGCTGCTCTAATGCGTCCTCTGGGCACGCCAGCTGCCCCAGCCTCCCTCCATGCTTCCACAGAAGCTGCTGCTGCCTCCTTGAGCTGCCCATCCTTCCAGCCCAGCTGGCACAGTTGGCTGGGGCTCCTGTCCCCACTGTGCTCCTCAGCTGGCTCCTCTGGGTCCCCTCCATTCCCCTGCTCAGTTCTGTGCCAGCCTAGCCAGTGTGAACAATGCCCCCTTCATGCTCACCCAGCCGCCCCCTCTGAGTTCTTTTATTCTAGGTCTCAGCCGCTCTCCCAGTCTCTGCTTCTCTTCCTTCTCATCATTTTCAAGGGCTTCAGTCCCCCACCCCCCAGCCCACCCGCCTTCTCTTGCAAGATCAAGGCACTTAATTGCTAAGCCAACCCAGTGCACAGAACTGGGAACTATTCAGAAAAATTGACTGTGCAAATCTACACTGAAGCGCCTGCATGTTTATTCCCCTTCCCAGGGAAACATGGTTTATTACTGACACAGCCTTTCTGTGGTACATTCATGCACGGAGCTCTCAGGCACTTTGATGGGGTTTGAGCTGTGCAAACTAGTTTATTGTTTAGTCATTTGTTTCCACGAACTTTGTCAGACAGGTCAACATTCATCTCCCCTTTTCTCTGCGGTGGAAAGTTGGTTAGAGGAAGGCATCATAAACTTAGGGGAGGTAGTATCAAATCTCTCTGGGCAGGATTTTAAGATTATGCCACCACCCAGGTATCTAGAGGTGGGGGGAAGCCTCAGATGACCTCTCAAGTGTGCTTTCAGCCCCAGGGTTTGCATTCGGGCAGACTGCCACTTTGGAAGTCTCTTGTAACACAAGAGAATTTCTACGTCTGAAGTGCAGGTCGGTGTGAGTGAGGCTGAGGTGCACATGAGAAGTTGCTGTGCACAACTCTGGTTCCCTGATTTTTGGCAACCAAAAGAGGAACTGGAGTGCTCTGCCATCAGCAGTCTATTGGCAGATTATCAGAGTTTAGTCAGCAGCTGGGTTGGAATTAGAGAAACAGCCTTCCCTAGAAAGATCTCCCTGTCAGAGACTCTGACAATAGGTCTCCCATCCAGAAAGATGAAGGGGGAGTGTGCCTTCAAAAAAAGTGCTGGAGAGGTTTTGGAACAAGAACACAATTCTTTGAGCTCAGTTATCCGAGACGGGACCCAGCTGAAGCTTAGGGATTTAGCACTCAATTCCTGGCTGCTTATGTGTAAGTAAATAATTTCATCTGCTATTTGGCAATAACGAATGCTTTAAATCTCGGCTTTTGTGATTTGTCAGTTTTCTCTTATGAAACCTGCTCACCCATCATTGAGGTTACAGCAGGGAATGAGGGAAGAGGTTCTAGGGAGAGGATGCTGCTGTGGTGGTGTTCCCACACCCCACTTTCCAGCAAGCCACTATGCCTGATGTCTTCTATTGGGTACCCCAAAACTCCCACCTGCCAGATATCTCAGCAACTGTAGGAAAGGCAGCATGAGAGGGGCCTTCTGTGGGTGGTGGGATGGAATAGAGCCTCTATCCACCTTCCCAGGGACATAAGCTCATCTTCTCCTTGTGGTCTCAGCTTACTTAGACTCTGGACCCAGGCCCCAGCCCGTCCAGTGTGCAGCCTCCCGGGTCACCCTGCATACCTGTGTATTTGCTGACCCCAGCCTCAGCAGCCACATCTCTGAGTGCCAGGACGCCTCGGGAGAGGTCACTGGCCTCGGGGTCCATTTCAATGAGAGCATCAGGGCCCACATTACCGTAGGCGTAGTTAGCAATGTAGATAGAGTAACGACCGGAGCCCTGAGGAAGAGAAGGAGGCAGGTGAGCAGACCCATGTCAGCTCATCCCAATCTTTCCCCAGAACCCTCCACCCCTGCAGGACCATAGGTCTTTCACAGGGTTGGGTTCTTTTCTCCACGTCTGTTTGAATGGGCTTGCAGTCTGTACATGGCCCACTTCCAGAGGGGCTTTTCACAAAGGCTCCTATGTGAATGACGCCCCCAGGAGCCATACAGCAAAGCAGGCTGCGTCTCCTTCCATCCTGTTCCAAAAGAACACATCCCTCCTTCTCCCCCACAACCACCTTTTTATAGACAATTTTCTAATGTGCGTCGCTCCAGCTGAGCTCTCTCCAGCTGCCAGCCAGGGTAGCTGCTCAATAAATATTTGCTGATTGATTGATCTACCAATTCCCATTATTCTCAGTCTCTCTCACTCCCATTCGAGCTCACTCCAGCCAAGATGACAAGCAAATTCCTGAGCCACCTCCCTCTCCCTGCCCTGTGCTTCTTCATGCCTCTATTTTGGTATCACAAGAGGCACAGATTTGCAGGGGTCCTCCCTCCCCTTTCCACTCCCTTCTTTTCCCCATATTACCAGAAAGAAAGATTATATTGCTTCTGCCTTCATAACACTGCCTCAAATATTTTATTTTTCCTTTGCATCTAGGAGAAGCCCTGGGCACCAGCTCCTCTTTGCTACAGTCATTCTCTTCTGTAGTCTGAAACGATGCTGATGAAAGATTCTTCTTTTCTGCCTGTTATTGTAATGGTGTTACTTCTTCAATGGATGCCTTCTTCCCAAGAGGTCCACACAATTTCTAAATCAGTTGTCTAGCTATCCCCTTGGCCTTTTCATCACTTTCCTCCAATTACTCAGATAGTAAATACTTCTTGAGCTCCCACTCTGTGCAAGGTGCTTAAGACAAAATCCCTGTCCTTAGGTTGCTTATAGTCTAGTCTGAATGGCAAGCCATAAACCCAAAGGGACACCAGAGAAATAGCTGAGCTCAAGGCAACAAGATTGTACTGTCACCCTTCCTCTTGGCCCACACTGCCTGCTTCTATTTCTTACCCAATGGCACCACAAGCAGATCCTTGCCCCACCTTACTGGTTACTGACTTGGTGTCTGCTAAGGGACCCTCTTTTCCAAGGAAGCTGATTAAGAGCCACGTAAGTCTGTCTGACTAGTGGGTGAAGCCAAGAAAGGAGCTCAGGGTCTCTGCGGGAGGCAGGTGTATCAATGGTCATAGAAGCACATGGCAGAGGGTACACATGGGATTTCCCGGGTGCACAGAAGAGGGGATCCTAACCTAGAGGAAGGGCACTGAACTGCGGGAAGTTCAGAAAAGGTTTCCTAAGGAGGCGTCTCAGCCGGGTGAAGCAGAGGGGAAAGAACCTTGCAGGCAGAGATGAGAAAGAGAATATGTTGGGAAAACACAGTATTTAGCTGCATGTTGCTGGAACGTAAGATGCAAGACAGAGTGTCAAGGGACAAAGCCAGAGAAGGTGGCAAAGCTGGTCCCTCCAGACTTCTCTGCTCCTTCTCTTTTGGTTTTCTGAGTCTCTCCCCTGCTACCTGGCAATCTGTGCTTTACAAATCTTGTTACTCAAAGTGGAGGGGTCCCTGGACTAGCAGCTTTGGTGACCCCTGGGAGTGTGTTAGAAATAGGTAATCTTAGGCTCCACCCCAAACCTGTTGAGTCACAATCGGCTTTTTACCCAGACTCCTGCATGATTACTGTGCGGAACTGAAGTCTGAGATGTGCTGCTTTACAACCCGGCTTCCTGATTAGGGGAGAACTTTGAGAGGTTCTCAGCCAACCCCAGAGCTTGGTGTATGTGTGCAGAATGATTGCATGTAGAGGGAATGACAGGGGCAGGGGTGAAAGTGTGCCAGGAAGAACCGTTCCTGACCCTACCAGCTGGCAGCAATCTCATCCACAAATGAGCAATTAAGCCCAAAGGACTGAAATGCACTCTGCTGGAAATTAGGATATTTATAAAATTCAGTTATACCTAATATCTTATTGGGGTGATAAAACTGATAAACATAGATATGTTATGGTTGTAGAATACTGCAGAAATTTCACATGTAAACTTGACTGTAATAATTCTGGGAGGGGGACCTGATTCCAGGGGAAAGATGTCTCTGTGGTTTTGGGTCCAGGGCAGTGGTTCTTACGCTTTATCTCACATCAGAATCACCTGGAGGACTTGTTAAACCACAGTTCCTGGGCCTCACCCCCAGAGTTTCTGATTCAAGAGGTCTGGGGTGGGCCCTGAAAATGTGCATTTCTAGCAAGCTCCCAGGTGATGTTGATGCTGCTGCTCTGGGACCCACACTTTGAGAACCACGGGTCTAGGGCTAGCCTGGGTCCAGGCTCTGCCTCTAACTGGCTTCTTGTCCTTGGGCAAATCCCTCACTGCCTCCAGGCTGCATCCTCTCATGTGTTAAATGGAGATCATATTCCCCCTACTTCCTGGCAGGTTTTTTTGAGAAGATGAAATGAGACAACGTATGTGAAAGGTCTTTGAAAAGATAAAAATGCTATATAAACATGAGGCATAATCATTATCGATCAGGGAACGCTTCTTGTAAGAGATCGGCTTTGAGCAGGATCCAGAAAGGTGGGTGAGTGATGAGTCCGCTGAAGATAAAGGACAAGCAGATTCCAGGTTGGGGGCAGAGAGTGAGCGAGGGGAGACGATGGCAGGTGGCAGGGGCTGAGACTGCACCCTGTGTGATGGCTCTCAAACCTCAGCATGCATCAGCATCATCTGCGGGGCTGGCTGGCCCCCAGATCACTGGGTCCCACCCTCAGAATTTCTGATTCAGTGCAGTGGGGGCGGGGGGCCTGAGTGGGTCCATTTCTAACAGTGCTGATGCTGCTCTTCTGGGGACCACACTTTAAGAACCACTGATTGGGTAGATTAAGAGGCCCCAGGTACTTACTGGCTGTGGGGCTAAGGAAGGACGACGGGGGTGGACACTAATAGAAACTGTGCTGATGTCATTTCACCCAGAGGCAGGGTAGCCAGGGGTAAAGAGTATCTGCTTCAATTTTGGGCAAGCAGGGCTCAATTCCTAGCTTTGCCTGCCACTTCAGTATGACCAAGGTCAAGTTGCCTAATCAGTGGGGGACTTAGTTTCCATATCTGTAAAATGGGATAATGATAGTACCTACTGCATGGGCTTATTATTATAAGGATTCAGGAAGGTGAGGCCTCAACTACTTGGCACAGGGCTTGGCACGTTGTTGTTTAATAGCCCTCAGCTGTTACTACTGTTGTCTTGCTCTGTGTTTTCCTGCACTGTCCTGCACTCTTCTCTCCCAACTTCCGCATTGGCCTTGGCCTCCCTCCACGCCCTCGCTCCTAGGGCTCAGGCCCCAGGGATCGCTAAGGTGGAGGCTGGACACAGAAAGCACTCTCTCTCCTAATGGCAGACAGGCTGCCCGCCTTCTGGGCTGCAGTACCAGGGCCTCCTTTTTCCCCCTCTCTCTCTCTCTTTTTTTGCATTTCACATGGTGCCTTTGTCCTGTGGTTAAATGTGTGGGTGTGCAGATGACCTTGTGAGGACAAAGAGCGCATCTCCTTGTGATGAACCTGCACGCCTCTCCCTCCAGTTCTGTGAGAGAAGAGAGAAGTTTTCCACAGCAGCTGAGGGTGGGGAGCCCTGGTCCCAAAGCAGAGAGAGGCGGCTGTGGCTGGGAGGAGGCTGGGAAGGGGCCTCCAGCTGTGCCCAGGCCTGGCACCCTCCCCTCTCCACACTCTGGGGCTGTTCACAGAGCCACCACCCCCCTGTCCCTCCCACCAGGCAGGAGTCCAGGTGGCACAGATTCAGGTCAGGGCTAAATGTGGCTTCACAGCCCAGCTTGGCTTCTCTTCCCAG
This sequence comes from Loris lydekkerianus, assembly GCA_963574355.1. Lineage (NCBI taxonomy): Eukaryota > Metazoa > Chordata > Mammalia > Primates > Lorisidae > Loris > Loris lydekkerianus. Next base: position 108,910 of record CAUYPK010138092.1, read on the forward strand.
CACCAGCTTGTTAAGAAATAAATATTTATACCTGGCACCTGCCTTCTCCCAAGGCCTGGAGGCCCCTACTGTGAAGATTCACGCTGAATCCCCAATCCCCTGGTGCCATCTCAATCCCAAAGTGAGCCCATCCCTTTGCCCCTGCCCCCAGAATGGGGGCCAGAGACGCTCCTCTGGAAGCTGGGCAGCAGCTGGGACCCTGATTTAGAGATGACTGTTTACTAAGCCAAGGAGCTGGGTGGCAGGGGAGCAGGTGACAGGAGGGATAAATCACTTCCGTAGCAAGCCTCTGGCTCTGGCTGGGCCTGCTGGGACCTGAGGTGGGGAGGGTGACTGCCCCTCATGCAGGGCAGATGGCTGCAGCTGCTCCTGGCCCTCCCCACTTGCTCTTTCTTCCTCATCTACTTTGGGTGGGGCTACTGATACACTAAAGTACTTGCATATTCTGGCGTGCTCCACTCACCCACCTATGAACCCTCCATTGTGCCTTCATTTGTTCCATTAGTATTTAGGTGGCTGAATGCTGGGCGCACAGGAGACACTTTGTAAATGTTAGTTGAATAAATGAATGAGCAGAGGATTTAGAGCTGGAAGGTTCTGACTTGTGTCCTAGCCACACCACCAATCCATTTTGGGTTCCCAGGCAAGTCACTACTCCAAGCTGATCCTTGATCCCTTCAAGTGTCCAGTGGACACAGTAACCCCCAGTTGGCTTCCTCACTGGTTGCTGAAGAGCCACACAGGGGAAAGGATAAAAGGTCTATTGTAACGAGTCTAAGTTGTTAGTATTTAGCAGCCACTCCATGTAGGACACCCTGGGAGCCACCACGCTGGTGACAGCCACCACTTTGCCAGGGGATGTCTACCTGGTGGCTTCTGTCCTGGCTTTCATCGCTGTGTGCCCTCTGCTTCTCCCAAGGCACCCCCAACCATGTGTTGCTGCACTCACCTTCCTGTCCACACAGGCCACAGAACGTCCGGCAAAGAGGCTGGCCACGCCACGGGCCACGTTGACCTCATCACTCAGGATGTCTTCCCACCGGTTATTGCGGAACTTGAACAACTTGTCTGTGTATGTGGCCACCCCTGCAGATGGGAGGAAAGGGAGGGCTGGTGGATGGTGGCCCAGGGTCTGGGCTCCGACCTCTATGTATATCTTGTAGTACTTGCCACAAGGTGGTTGGGCCAGAGGTAGTTGGCCAATCTTCTGCGGGAGACCTCAAGAAGGTGAGACTCCTCCATATTTGGGGGGAGACTCACATGTTTGCAGCTGGGAGAAGAGACCAAGGCTTATGAAGGTGGCCAGTGAGGCCTCAGGAGCTAGGGAGGAAATTACCTTCGGCAGTGGGACTTCAAACCCCTCACCTCGTGCTCCTATAGCATCATGTAGGAGGGCCTGAGACTGCTCACATTTCAACATCCAAACCGGCCCAGAATGTCTCTTGGAGCCATCCCTGCATTTTCTGTTGGATTGCAGGATCTGACTTGGGTCTCAGAAGACGTGCCCTGCTGGGCACGGTAGCTCACGCCTGTAATCCCAGCACTCTGGGAGGCCGAGGCCGGTGGATTGCCTGAGCTCAGCAGCTCAAGATCAACCTGAGCGAAAGTGAGATCCTATCTCTAAAAAAATAGCTGGGCATTGTGGTGGGCACCTGTAGTCCCAGCTACCAGGGAGGCAGAGGCAAAATGATCGCTTGAGCCTAAAGAGTTTGAGGTTGCTGTGAGCTACGATGCCACTCTACTGAGGGCAACTGAGACTCTGTCTCCAAAAAACACACAACAAAAAAGCGACCCTGATTGGTGGGTGGGTCTTAGTCCACACTGAGGAGGGGAATGGAAGTTAAGCTCTGAGAAGGTGAGGGGAGTTCTGCCTGGGGAGTGATGAGAAATGTGGGCAGCCCCGAGAGGCCCCAGTCACAGGACTGGGGAGCCCGCAGGGAGTGGTCTCCCGTTCTTTTGGGTTACTGATACTTCTGCAAATTCGATGGTGGTTAACTACCTGCAGCTCACAAAGTCACAGATCTGTAGCACACAGCACGCCATATGTGATTGCAGGAGTTTTGTGGCCTTCTGAAGCTCATTCATGACTGAGAACCTTGTTCTGGGGAAATGGGAAGAACTCCCTGTGGCTGGAGCCTCAAGCCTTCCCAAGTGACCATGGAGGCAGAGCTCTTTCTCCACTGTCACCCCTCGTTTGCCTCCTGTTAAAGTGAGACCTAGAGTATTTGTAGTTTAGGAGGGGTCATGTTCCTCCTCAGGACCCAGCGTGGGAAACATAGGGAGAGGAGCAGCTGAAGGGATCAGGGAGGGAGACATGGGGACAGAACCCTGACCTTGACTGTCTGGCTGTCTCAGGGACGAGGTGGAGGGCACTGACTGAAGGTGACCACAGGGCTTCCAGGAGACGGGCCAGAGTCCGGGTCCCAGTGCTACCTGGGCTCTGCTTGCAGTTCTGGGCTTTAGGCAAGTTGTGTAGCATCTCTGCGCCTCAGTTTTCTTATTCACATATGGGGATGACAATGGTAACTACATTCAAGGTTATGTGAGGAATAGATGGTGCACACTAAAGGTGTGCCCTCCAATGATAGTGGCGGCTGTGATTGGTCAGAAACGAGTTTCTCCGTATAGATGAGCTACTTGCTGAGGTCCTTTGGAGACATCAGGTTTTCACTTCAGGGATTTGGTAATATTCTGTGAGTGTGATGTGCAAGCAAGTAGCATGAGTGTGAACATGAGACTGAGTATGAATGTGTGTAAGAGAGTGTGACCATGAGAATGAGTGTGTAAGAATGTGGGGGGGAGAGTGTGGCCCTGAGAATGAGTAAGAATGTGTGTGAGGAGAGTGTGATCATGACAATGAGTATGTAAGAATGAGTGTGACCATGAGAATGAGTGTGAAGGTGCTTCAGTGTGATCATGGGAATGAGTCAGGGAGTGAGAATGAGTGTGTAAGGGTGTATGTGAGGATGAGTGAGAGTGTATGAGAATGAGTGAGAATGGGTGTCTGAAAGTATGAGTGTGAGAATGAGTGTGAGGGTGTGATGAGAGCGCATGAAAATAAGAACGTGCAGGAGTGTGTGTCAGAGAATGAGCAAGTGGGTGTGGGAGAGGCTGTGAAAGTGAAAGAGAGAATGGCTGAGTGTGAGAATGAGAGTATAAGAGAGTGCGAACAAGTGTGAGAATGAGTGAGGATGAGAGTGAGTGTGTGAGACTGAATGTGTGAGGACGAGTGAGTGTGAGGAGAGAGTGTGAAGATGCGTAGTGGCTATGTGAGCACTTTTCCACGTGTGCAGGAGAGAGCAGAGCAACGGCCCCTCAGCTGGCCCAGCCCAGAGGGTTTGGTCTCAGGCCTCCAGCTCGGTCCCCTGACACAGGGGACCCCAAGGGCCAGGAGTGTCAACCATGAGCTCTGGAGTTGGCACCAGGGAACAGAGGCCTGGACCGGAGAGGAGGGAAAGGCCCTTCCCAGGGAGGGACCCGGGGAGGCAGACCAGGAGGCCTGCGGGGGTCTGTGGGTGGCAGCTTGAGCTCAGGCCGCCTCTGGGATCTGCAGAGCTGCTGTGCTTGGGCGAATGCATGGGGAGGCTGAGAGGCTGGTTCCCTGGACAAAAGCACAGGTACTGGGCCCAGTTGGCCTGAGTCTCATCTTGTCAGCTGTGAGGTCTGAGGTGAGTCCCCAGTCCTCTCCTGGTCTTGGTTTCCCTCTAAAGGTCGCGTATGGTAGCAGTGCCTCTCTCCCAGGGTCGTGTGGGAATTACACAAGAAAATGCATATTGAGAGTTGCTGACAGCTTCGCAAGACCCCAGGCTTCAGCCCCTCGTCACAATCCCTGAGGGCCAAAATTGTTTAGAAAGTTGAGTTCTTTCCCTACATAAAAGGTAACACAGTGCACACTCCGTTTGTTACATAACACCCCCATCAGGGACGGGGGCAGCGCCCTGTAATTAAACACATTAATATTTCTGCAGTGAAACATGAATATTCACACCAAATGGGATAAATAAAGCCTATATATAGCTCATATCAGCTTAGGACAGGTTTTGCTATCAAATGAGTTTTCCAAAACTTGAAAAAAAGCACTTGAGGTTTTCAGAGTGTTCTGGATTTCAGGTCTGTGGAGAAGGGACCTGGACTTCGGCTGCTGTCTTTACGGCTGTCCTGGAGACAGTGGCAGCCTTGTCATCGCTTCCAGACACCTGGTGGGGGACCCTCTGAAGGTTTCTGGGTCTCCAGTCTTTACCCACAATAAGCAACCCTTGCCCGTCTGTCCAACCAGGGCTCCCTTGGCTCTGAATCTGCAGCCAGCCTAGTCCTTTCCTGAAATACCCTGGCTCCAATCCTCCAAAGCCGGGTCAGGATGAGAGAGTGGTGGTGGCAGCCAGGGTTCAGCAGAGCTCTGAAAGGTACTTCTAGATTCAACAAGGAGGAATTTCTCAAGCTGCTGAGCTCCTGCCCTAGCCAAAAGAGGGTGCCCTTCCTTATTTGCCTCATTACCTCCAACTCCCCCTGTCCACCCCAGGCAGCCTTTCCCAAAGTGTACTTTTTGGGGCCCTGTTCTCTGTAAGCTGCCTAGAGAAAGGAGTCCATGATCATCTGAGTTTGAGAAAGACGGTATGCTCACCTGCCTCGTGGAGATTCACGAGGACATTGCTCTATTAAAACTTTGAAAACTCACGTAATAAATTACCTGCTTAATTTTATTTAACCCAGTCTTTCCCAAACATTCCATGGAACCCGTTTTTGCAAACCACCTGTTAGCACCCTCTGGAACCAGCACTGGCCTTAGCATGTTGCTGCCCTAGGGTGCTGATGTCTGGTCAGGCTCTCTGGCTTTTTGGCCAGAGGGGTTAGGGTGCTTTGTGCTGTTGGCACAACCCCCCTTCAGCTTCCGGGCTTCCAAGCTCACCAGGGACGCCCAGAAAAATAAACTAATTAAGGTAAAATGTGCAACAGCGATGCAGAGCCTTGTAGATCATAAATGGGAACGGCAAAATCAATGGCAGCCCTTCTGCAGGCAGAGGCCTGGAAGTCTGGGCGACAGAAGCAATGGGAGCCCATGATTTAGGAAGAGCAAACGCTCTGGCAGCTGCAACCTGGGTAATTAGGTGTGTCAGGAAGACAGATAAACAGCGAGCTGTGCAGGTCGATGGCACAGGCAATAAACACCCAGCACTGGCCCCTGGCCTGTGTCAGCGTATAATCCTGCCTTCTGGCTCCTTGTAGCTGTGTTCTGGGCTGGGGTCCCCCACCAAGTTGGGGGGCAGCTGCTCTGAAAGAGGAGAGGCTGTAGGGGCAGTAGAGAAAGACCTTCTTGAGTTACTGGGAGAGATGCCAAACGGGGGAGGCCTGGGAGAAACAGGGGCTTCAGGTGGGGCAGGGGGCTCTGGAGGTCACAGCCCCTGTGAGAGGCAATCTGGGAATTCCCATTCCCACCCTGATTCTGGCATCTTGGCATGAAAGGAGACTTGGAGGTTTCAGAGTCCAGTTGCTGCCAGGAGGCTGGGGGAAGGCACCCACTGTGCCTGCCAGGGGTGGGGATGGGGTGGGGGCTCAGGCTCTGGGGGAAGAGGGGGCCACAGGAAGCTTGAGTCTTATTCCTTATGTCAGGGTGCTAATGGTCCATTCACATCACAATGGCAGGCAAAGGAGAGGCCTTTGAGGCAGCAGTAATGTGACACTGACCACCTCTATAGGATGCTGTAGTAACATGACACTGCCCACCTCTATGGGATGCTGTGCCAGGTGCTACTTGTGTGCCTGCTCCTCCGCCCTCACCACACCCACGGGGCACGGTCTCATGGCTCCTTCACATGAAAAGTGACTGAGGCTGTGCCTCAGATCCCACAGCTAGCAGAGCCCTGCAGGGCAGGACTGGACAGTACATCCGGGAGATGCCATGAAGTCAGGATGGAAGAGGTCATTGGGATCAGCAAGGCCTTCCTGAAAGAGGAGGCACCTGACCTGGGGCTCAAAGCATCAGAGTAACAACAGCAACCATTCCCATATGCATGGAGCACTAAGTATGGGCAGGCTATACCCACAGCACTTTCTTATTTTAGCAGCCATCCTCTTGTCTAAGCCCTGAAGACCCTAAGAGGTGGTGTAGCCCCATTTTAGAGATGGAGAAAGTAAGGGATAGAGGTAAAGTCAATTACCCAAGGCACAGACTGGTAAGGGGTGGAGAGACGGTCAAAGCCAGGGCTTCCTGACTGGGAAGGCTGTGTCAGCACTGCACTCGACAGCTTGGGCAGGCAAGAGGGAGTGGTGCTGTAGCAGGCAGGGTGGCAAGAAAAAGGCACAGAGGGGACACAAAGATGGCCTAGAGAGGAGGAGAAACATGATGGTAGGGGGAACCCAGCAATCCCAGAACTGAGGGCAAAGGGGCCATTCATTGGTGGCTTCTGATTTGGGGAAAGTCAGGGGAAGTCAGTGTTTCTAGAAGATTGAGTTGGACGTGGAGTGAGCCAGCAAGGGAGAAAATGCAGTGAGCAGCCACTTTTTTAAGAACTCGGGCTTGATGGGGGTGTTGAAAATGGGAGTGGGGGAGGAAGCGCTGGGTGCAGGGGCCATTGAGGGAGAGTGGGAGGGACTGGCTATGTGGCTGTAGAGCAGGGCAGCTGTCCAAGAGTGAGGATGGTGACCCAGGCAGGGATGTTGGGCCAGCTGGGGGTGGGAAGCAAGAGCTTGGCTTCAGAGAGTTTGGGTTTGAAGTGGTCATAGGGTAGCCAAGAGGTCACTCCCAGTAGGGATGGCAGCAGTGGGGCTGGAGCCAGGGAGAGGGGGAAGGACCAGGCCACAGACTGAGTCCCAGGGATTAGTCACTTTGAGGATATAGGAGGAAGAAGAAGGGACAGAGGAGTTATTGGACAAATAAATTAGAACTGGAGGGTGCCCTGGAACCACGGGAGGTAAGATTGGACCATAAAAGGCTCTACCTAAGGACCACTGGGTGGGGAGTGCCCCACCCTAGGGGCTAGCCTGACTCATGGTCTGATAGTGGTGGCACAGAGAAGGGTTGGCAGGTATATGAGGCAGGGCAGTAGCCTCAGCCTCCAACCTCATTCATTAGGTAAATAGTAGGGCTGGTAGGGTAGCCAGCAATGGCCCTTCCTCTAGGCTGACCTTAGGGAGGTCATGAACTTGGCTTTTTCTTATGTATAAAATGGGATCATGAGAATGGGCACCTATTTACCTGGTTCTTGTGAGGACTAAATTAGATAATGTATGTAAAGCACTTGGAACAATGTATGGACCATGATAAATTCAATAAATAATAACAATGCCATGATCACCATCATCATCCAGGGAATGACAAGCATTCCCTCAAGGATCCACATCCCAGGAGGCAACAGTGATGTTAGATAGAAAAGGCTTTTAAGGCTCAGCCAATGGAAACCAGCAAGGCAGTGATGTCTCCAGGTAAAGAGAGTAGTTCACACACAGGACACTTTAACAGAGGAGCCCAGGCTCCCCTGGGTGGGATATAATTGCTGGCCCCAACCCTCCATGCCAGGGTAAAGATGGAGACCCCTTCAGCTCCTGCCAGGAGCTTGACCCACATTGGCCCCTTTAGTTCTGTCCGTGGTCCAGCCAGGAGGATGGAGTCTTCACTTCTACAGAGCAAAATCAGGGCTCAGCATATTTGATTGTTTGTCTAAGGTTGCACAGTTGCTGTGAGCAGCAACAGTGTGCTTTCAGTGGAGGTCTGTCTGCTGCAAAGCCCCTTCACATGGTATTAAAGAGCTGGGGCTGCTTGTTGGGGGCAGCCCTGGCTCCCAAAGAGCCTTGTACATTGTTAGGACCATGAATGTGGCCTCTGGACCCCAACTCTACTATGCTGTGGTGGCAGCCTTGCTCCCTCCCTGCTGCTCACTGGGCCACCTGCGATGAGGAGCCTGAGCAGGTCCCCAAGTGAGGTGGCGCTGGGAGAGCTGCAAGTCAGGACATTGCATCCAAGTGAAAACTGGTTGGGGACCGGGAGATCCTAAAATCCTTTTTAGGACCTAGAGGAGCCTAGAAAAAGAGGGCAGAGACTCAGGGCAATGCATTTCCAACTTTCCTGGGCTCTTGGAGGTCTGGAGGCCCTGACAGGCTGCAGTTTTAGGAGCTTCCGGCTGACGGACCCCAGTGTTGCTGGTTGGTGCATTGCGCTTTGAGTGGCCTGGGTGCAGCTGGAACTGGGCCTGGGTGAAGGAGCTCTCTCGAGAGCACACAGCTCACGCGCCATGAAGGCAGAAGAGGCTGAGAGTGCCGCCACTCCCCCTCTTCCCTCTCGCACAGTCATTGATGCTGCCTCTCCTCTCCAAGAGGTCACAGAAGCCCTGCTGAAGGCTTCTCTAAGTATGACACAGAGCCCAGAAGTCATAAAAGAAAAGAGTGATAAATCCAAGTCCATAAAAATGAAAATTTTCCACATTGCAAAACCCTTCATGAGTAAAGACATAAGAAAAATGACAAACAAGGGAAAACTGCTTGCAACTTGTATTACAAAGGGCTAATTTCCCTAATTTATAAAGAGGTGTTACAAATCAATAGGAAAAAGACCAATAATCAATAGAAAAAATGGGCAAAGGCTATGAGTAGACAAGAGATTCAAATATATAAAAATATTCTCAGCCATGCTCATTTTAAGAAAAATGAAAATTAAAACTATACTTAGATATCAATGCTATCCTATTAGATTGGCAAATACTAAAAAAAAATGGAAGAAATGTTGACTGGCGAGTGTTGGACAGTGCTCACTTGCAAATGTGGATGACGGGAATATAACGAGCAGTGTCCCTGAGAAGGGCAGTTGGTGATGCCTATCTGAGCTACACAGATAGTCAGTCCTATGACTCAGTAATTCCATTTCCACAAACTTATCTTACAAATACACCTGAAATTGTGGAAAATGGCATGTTGTACAAGCTTAGTCATTTGGTGGCACTCTTTGTTAAGGACAAAAGGATTGGAAGTAATCCTTCATCAATACAGGACTGATTGAATTAATGACCATTCTATACAATGGGGTATTACAAAGCCATGAAAAAAATGAGAAAGCTCTCTGTGAGAGGCCGGGCACTGTGGCTCACACCTGTAATCCTAGCATTCTGGGTGGCCGAGGCAGATGGATTGCTTGAACTCACGAGTATGAGACTACCCTCAGTAAGAATGAGACCCCATCTCTACTAAAAATAGAAAAATTATCCAGGCATTGTGTCAGGTACCTGTAGTCTCAGCTATTCAAGAGGCTGAGGCAAGGGGATTGCTTGAGCCCAAGGGTTTGAGGTTGCTGTGAGTTATAACACCACAACACTCAACCCCAGGGCAACTGAGTGAAGCTCTGTTTAAAAAAAAAAAAAAAAAGCTCTCTGTGTATTGCTATGAAATAATATCCAAAATATTGTAGAACCTTTTTAAGTTGACCACTCAAGGGATTATAACAAACTGGTCAATATACAGAGGTGGTCAACAAGGAACTAGGCCTACTGTACTGATACGTACATGTGGTTTGCGTCTGGTGTATGAAAATTAGGTCAGCTTAAGGAGGTGATGAATGTAGAGAGGGGGCTAATGTTGGGAGGGGGCCAACTGTGGAGGTTCTACACATTTATATTGTTCAATGTAAAAGGAAGGAGTGGATATGAGCGGGACATGCCACTGTTTGTGTAGAAAGGAGGGAGGTACATGTATTCTTTTAACAGGGCCCTGCACATGATGGATCTTCAAGACTCCTTGTTGAACTGAGTAAAAAGAAAGGTAGCAGCAGGGATCACATTTCATATGACCTATTTGCTATCCATGCGCCCATTACCCAGGCCAGGCCACATGGGCAGGAGAGCGAGGGCTGTCCCATGGAGTGCTGGGGTGGGCCAGAGCTGGGGAATGGGCTCTGACCAGGAGCTGCAGGAGGTCCTGGGTCCCCTCTGCCTTGTACATGCTCTCACCTGGCTTTCCCTGAGTGGTGTTGGCTGAAGCACTTGGGCTTGGATTTTTCCAGGTCAGTTAAGGCATAAGCTGGTTTCCTGGCCCAGGCCTCCTTGGGATGGTGGTGAATCTTCCCTTCCCCACATGCCAGTTCCTAATCTTTGACCTACACTCACGGGGAGCCCTCATGTGGGTGGTGTCTTGCTTATGCATGATCCTTTTCTCTTTCTGCTCCTTGGGCTTCTCTCCCAGGGACCAGGAGGAGGTTGGGGACTCTCAGAGGCTTGGACTTTATTCATAGCCACAGAATTACAATGGCTGGTATTTGGAGGGTGTAGTCCGAGGCACCGTCATAGTGCTTTTCATTCATTATCTCAATTGTTTATTCAAAAATATGTATTTAATGCTTGCTAAGGGACTTTAGTTCTTTGGGTCTGGAGCAGTGCACAAAAGTCCACGGAGTTAAGGGTCTAGTAGGAGAGAGGGACAACAAATAGCATATTTTCAGATTAGTGATAAGTGCTATGATGGAAAATAAAGCCAGCTAAAAACCCCGGGCAGAATGGGGGGGGGGGGAACGTATGATTTTAGATAAGGTGCTCAGGGAAGACCTCATCTGAGGAGGGGCCTGAATGAAGAGAAGTGAGCCTTGAGGACATCAGTGGGAAAAGCATTTCAGACAAAGGGGACAGCAGGTCTGAAGTCATCAGATGGGAATGAAGTGAGCAGGAGGGAGGGGAGGTGGCCAGAAGACAAACTGGTTCACACCAGGAGCAATGGCAAAGACTTTGGATATAGTCTCCTGGGTCACTGCAGGGACTGGAGCTTACGAAGTTAGTATTTTTCCTGTCCTACAGATGAGGGAGTGGAGCCTGAATACCTCACCCACGGTCATCGAGTAAGGGGCAGACCCCAGGTTTGTACAAACTGACTCCCACAGGACAATACCAGGAGCAGGTTCTCAGCTCCCTTCTGGGGACTCTAATGCCAAATTCCCGAAGGCTGGCTGAGGCAGGAGAGAGGGACTGTCCTTCAGTAGATCCTTCCAACAACCTGGCTCAGGCTGAAGAAGCCCACAGCCAAAAGCCACAGCCGATCCTGGGCTGGCTGGGGGCTATTGGAGAGGCTCTCAGATTCCTCAAGTGGGCAGGGTGTCAGTGGCTGAGCACTGGGCCTGGGACCCGAGGAAGTGCTGATGCAACACAAATGTCCTGGCTCTACACCCAGCCCACTGTCAATGAGTCAATGGAACCACTCAACTGAAAAATTAACTCAAGCCCACAGACATCCCTCAAGCCCACAGAAAGGTGGTAGGAGGTGTGGGCCTAGGGCTGGGGCTGCCAGCCACTGTCATCCTCACCCTAGCCCTGGGCCAGCTTCAGCCTCTCCAAATGTGTCTTCAATCTCAGGAAGCCCAGGACCTTCCTGGGGGCTTCCCTTCTGCCTTTTCCCTTGTCTTCTCTCTCCACAAACCTTCTCAAGCCTAATGGCTTATGTGCACCTGTTCTTCCTGGGATTTACTTACAAAATTTTAATTTAGCTCTTGGGATATTCAATGTCTAGGGGGGACCAAAGGAACCACAAAATGAACTACACAGGGACTTTTCCCTCAAGGAACTTAGCATCCAGAGGGTTGGGAGAGGGGAGTCAGATACCTAGAGAAATATAAGTTTGCGTTGGGGACAGACAGTAAGCTCCATGAGTGCAGGACCCTGTGTTTCATTCACTGAGGCATACTCAGTGCCTAGAATGGTGCCTGGCACATGCTAGGTGCTCCATAAATATTTGCCCAGGGGGGTGGCACCTGTGGCTCAGTGAATAAGGCACCAGCCCTATATACCAAAACTGGTGGGTTCAAACTTGGCCCTGGCCAAACTACAAAAAAAAAACCCAAAAAACAAACAAACAATAGCCGGGCCTGTAGCAGGCACCTCCAGTCCCAGCTAACTCGGGAGGCTGAGGCAAGAGAATCACCTAAGCCCAGGAGTTGGAGGTTGCTGTGAGCTGTGACGCCACAGCATTCTACTGAGGGGAATAAAGTGAAACTCTGTCTCTAAAAAAGAAAAAAAAAATATTTTCCCACTGAATGAATGAGTAGGTTATTGTTGGGCTGAACAGGGAATGAACACGATGCCAAGGCAGTGGCCTTTAACCCCAGCTGCACAGCTTCACACTCTGGTGACTGGGTCTCCCAGCAGTTCCGAGGGGGCTAACTGGGTGTGGCTTAGCTGGGATTGTTGGAAGCTCTCCACGTGGTTCTAATGTGCAGCCTGGGTGGGGAACCACTGCTTAGGACCCACAGTGGAGCACTCGGAGCATGTGGGAAGGGCAGTGCTCATACTTGCGGTGGGGCTTCTTGCAGGGACCCTGTCCTGCAAGGTGGGGGCAAGTCTGCCCCATCCTCTGGCATCCTGCCTGCTGAGCCCACACTGAACCCATAGCTCTCATTCCCACTTCCTAGCCCTCCAGAGTCTTCCTTGGGACTCACCCCTTCCACAGGCGTCCCTTGACACTGCTCCCTTCCTGACCTTGTCCCACATTAAAGACTTTATCAGCCTATCAATTAATTGTGTCCTAATGCAATCTTGGCTTGGTTGGAGAGAGGGCAGTAAATCCAGCTGGGTAATCATGCCCTGATATTTGTATAGGGATAATTACTATCTCTCAGGCCTCACTTGGTGGCAAGATGAGATGAAAACCCATAAAACACCACTTGGGGCTGTGGCTCATTGTTTCTTGGCTGCACAAAGCTGGCTGGCTGCCAGCCAGCATGCCCGCCCCTGCCCCTGGCATGGGCCCCAACCTCATCCCCTCCCATTCATGCAGCTGGCAAGGCTCAACATCAGGGCAGTCTGGGGGCTGGGTCCTGGAGTGAGTCTGACACTAGTAAGGGCGTTGTGGCCCTCGGGAGAGCCAGTGTATGTGTGTTGGTGGTCCCTATCATAGCCAGACTGCCACTGGCTCCAGGAGGTTGGGAGGTCCCAGATAGTGACTTCTCAGGTCTGAAGCACAGGGTCCCATTTAGGGCCAACCCAAGGGGCTTCTGCCATCTGGAGAGTCCAGTACACACCCAACCTGGCTCCACAGGGACACAGGGTTGTCCATTGCCTGGGTGATGGATGCCATGGACTTGCAGGAGCGGGCTTCATTCTAGTGGACAGAGATCCTGATATCTGAGCCTGAGAAAATGTGAGAGTCGAGGGCAGCTCAGGAGCACAGTCACCCAACTCACGAGACACTGAGCACCCTCTGTGAGTCCGCTCCTCAGGGTCCCCAGGACATATGTGAGAGGAGGACCACGGGGAGTGTTGGTCACAGGACAATCTGGAGTCAGACCCCAGGTGCTTGTTTTAGCAGCTCATTTACTAAAACTGGAGTTGGACCCCTGGGTTTGACTTCTGGGACTTACAAGCCGTGTGGCCGTGGGCAAGCCAGGTAGCCTTTTTGTGCCTCGGTTTCCTCAACCATAAAGTTCCTACCTACCTGAGGTGTGTAAGACCTAAATGAGACAATACTTAGACCAGGGCCTGGACATAGTTTCTACTTCTGTGTTAGTGACATCACTGCCGCCACCATTATTTAGACTTCTGAGCAGCAGGCTGCCTTCTCCGCTCCTTAGTGTGCAGGAATTGCTACTCAGAGTGTGGTCCCTGACCCAGAAGCCTCCTCGTAGCCTGGGAATAGGGCAGAGATGCAGCTGAGTCAGCCCTGCATTTACACAAGATGCCTGCGGACTCAGGTGCACACTCAGTGTGAGAAACTCTGGGCCAGAAAAGACTCCGTGAACTCAAAGTTCTACTCCCAGCACCTCTAGGCAGGCATAGAATAGGTGCTTGGCAAAAATTTTATGGAATAAATAAATGAGCTCAGCTAAAAGTGGTGGGGGCTCTTGAGGGATTTCAAAGCATTTTAGAAAGTCCCTTTTGAGCCGGCATTGTGGTTCTCAAAGTGGTTCCCAGGACAGCTGCGCTCACAGCATAGCCCAGGTGAGAGTGACGGGTGCCAGCACCAGTGCAGAAGCCAGGGGTGGAGGTGAGGGAGAGGTCACAGGGCTGGGGGCTCAGCCTGGGAGAGCACCGGCTTCCTCTGCCCACCCTACCCATCTTCAGACCCAGACCCTAGAGATGGGAGCTACAAGCTGGGCAAGGGGCGGGGGTTGTTCTGGGACCTAGGAGGCCCTAGAAGCAGCAAGGACTGTGGCTGGGGGTTGGGATTCCCTGGTTGGTGCTGGGAGGGAGAAGGGGACAAGCAGGAAGAGGCCTGAGCCCCAGTCCCTACCTGAAAAGGCATTGTTGGTATTGAGGAAGTAGATCTCCTCACGGCCATCCCCATCGATGTCGCAGGCTGTGACCCCGATGGCATTCCCCTGTCTGTCCCGCAGTGCATAGTAGGGTGAGCTGCGCTCATCCACTGCGATGTTCACCAGCCGCTTTTGGGCCCGGTCGTACTTCAGAACTAGGTTGGGGCCATTGTACCTGGAGGAGAAGCCAGGATGGGATATTAGAGAGGAGCAGCTGGGTTCACCCAGTCCCACCTGGCCAGAGCACTGGGCTCAGAGTCCGCCTGGACACCCCGGGGTGGTGGTGGTGGTGGGGTGTGTGTTTCAGAACCAGAGTGTTCCTGGTGGACCTTCCCAGCCTTGACTGGGGGATCCCTGAGTCCCTGATTTGGATACAGGGTCAGGCAAAGTGAGAATCAGCTGGGCCCACATGGAGTCGGTATAGGAGCGGGGAGGTGGTGGGGAGTGGGCAATTTGTGACAACCCCTTACCACAGGCTTCACTGAGGGAAACAAAAACCTCCCTGACATTTATCTTGCCCATTTCAGTGTAAAAGGCACTTCACACTCATGAGCTCATGGATTTAAATCTAACAACAACTAATGAGGTTCATCATGGAAACTGAAGCCCAGAGAGGTTGATAACACAGGATAAGGCAGCCGTAAGCAATAGGTGCCGAGACTTGAACACAGGCCCTTCCTACGGTCCCAAGAACCCTGTGTGAATGATCCCTGGAGGAGTGGAAGGCTTTTTGGTTAAGGTTTGGAACAACTCTTTCCTGCTAGAAAGTACCAGCATTAGCATCTCAGATGGCAAAATATGAGCACATCTAAAGTTATTAGACGGACGTGCTAGATCTATTTTTCTAAGGAGCTCAAGACAAAAGATTACAGAGCCCATCACTCTTCTTCTCTCCTGTTGTCTCCTGTGGCCACACCACCTCCTCACTGCACTGAACACCCAGATACGTTCCTGTCTCAGGGACTTTGCCCTTGCTGTGCCCTCTGCCCAGGATGCTGTTCTTCCAGGTATCCCCCTGGATGGCTCCCTGCTTCACTTCCGTCAGGCCCTTGCTTGATGGTCCCCCCTCAGTGAGGCCTTGCCTGTTCACACTCTCAAAATGTGCAACCAGACGCCCCCCTGCACTTTTCGCCCCTCACCACTGCTCTCTTTCCCACAGCTTTGACCCCAGCCTGCAATCCTCTGTCTCCTTGTTTATCTCTTCTCCTTCTGATCCCCTGAGAATATCAGCTCCATGAGGGCAGAACTTGTTGTCCCTTCTTTTCCCTAGAACAGTGCCTGGCACACAATAGGTGCTCAATAAATATTTGCTGAATGATTGAATGAGCTCACACCTGAGTCATAAAAGCTTAGATATCCCACAGTTGGCTTCTGTCTGTCGCCTTTCCATCTGGAGAAAACAAGGGCCCTGCAGGACAGCAGTGCGCCCAAGGTCACTCTCCCTAGGTGTCACAGTCACACCAGCTTGCCAGACTCTCCAAAGGAACTTGGCCAACTCCCATGCACAGAGCGCCAGACCCCTTGCCTATGTTCCAGCCCGAGTATGCTTGTGCTCAATGAAGTTCAGGCTCTGCCTCTGGACAGTTCCCAGCTGAGAACACCTAGGGAGGGCAGAAAGAACTCTCCAAGGTCTTTGAGAGAAATCACTTCTTTTTTTCCTGAAACACTTCCAACCTGCCCTTTCCTCTGTCTCCAGGACATAGGAGCCCATGAGGTTTGGGGGATGCTGAGCAGCTGGCCGGGTGCCTTCTGGCACCCTCAGGGTGTGAAAGGAGAGACAGAGCTCACTGGGGCCTGAGTCAGCGCCTGGTGATGGAAGGTGGTGCCTTAGACACTTTGACAAAGAGTGTCTGAGGGCTGTGCGTTGAGGGCGCAGCATGACCTATGGAGACGCGTCTAGACAGGGGAGACAGAACACTTGGGTTCCAGCACTGTCAGCAGCTGGCTCCAGATCTCAGGGACAGGAAGTGCCTTGTGAGGATAAACACCATCCTGAAAGTGTTGGGGTCTTCTGTTGCCCTTCATGACATGACTCTATTTGTGGAATGGTTGATCTTGTTAAGAGCACTTTCACACGCAATGCCTCATGTGAGCCACACATAATCCCAGAAAAAAGATAGGTAAGGCATTTTTCTAGAAAAGGAGATAGAGTGAGGTCCAAAGTTACACTGGGCCTCTCTGTAGTCAGGGTCCAAATCCTTTATTCTTCCCACATTGTCTATGACACCAACACTCTTGGTCCTGTACGTATTTTTTTCTGGGAGTTTCCCTCAAAGTAGCGACCCTGAGAAATACACAAGAACTTCATGCAGAAGTGGTGGAGGAGATAAGAATAACTTTACATTCCTCTAGCGCTTTACAGTTTATAAAATCACTTTCTCAGCCCTGATCTCATTTGCTTCTTAAAGGTCCCAGCTCTGCCAGAGATGAGGTTGGTGGCCTTGGGGTGGTCAGTTCCCCTCTCTAGGCTCCGGGTTTCTCTTCTGTGAAATGAGAAAGTTGGACTACATCAGAGGGTCACAAAGTGTGTGGACAGAGGCGGCTGGGGCTGCTGCTCGCTGGGCCCCTGCTCTCAGCTTCAGGCAGAACACGTCTGCATTGCTGCGTTTCGTTTCACACGTCACATTTCACAGTGTGAGCCAGGGATTCAAGAACAAAGATTAAACGCCCTTGGACTAGAAGCTCTGTGGGTCCATGGGTCTGATCGTGACCCTCTGGGATGAGCAGAGCAGGTGTCCCCTCCTCCTGGCTAGGGCTGAGGAGCCACTGCACAAAGCCCAGCATTGTCACCCCTCCTTTGCACCCGCTGCCCCTTGAGTCTCTTGGAATGTCCTTACTATCCCCTGAAGCCAGCTCCCAGTGAGGGAGGAGGGACCCTGGTCTCCCACCTGCCCGTTGGAGGCCAGGCCTTTTGCCCTAGGGTGGGTGGGCTACACATAAGGCTCTGGCGCTCTCAGTAGTGACCCTGGGGAAGCAGACAGCCCTGGTGCATCTCTTCTTTGAAGAGCTTGCTGTGCCAGCTTCAGGGCATCCCCTAAGGGGATCACAGGCTGAGGCTCCTTGGCTGGGTCAGATTCTTTTTTTAGTCTGTTACAGAGTGAGCACATGCGGTAGAGGTGTCTCCGCATCTACATGGTGGCCTGAGATGAATCCTGACACTCAGGCTATCATTTACTCCTGCCCTCCCGCCCCCACCAACCCTTAGGGACTACAGACACAAAGCCAGACCAACAGCTCCTAGGTTGGGATCTTGGGACCCTCTGGTGCCAGGTCAGGCGGCAGTGTATGGAGTTGTCACTCCCTCTCCCACCCAGTCCACCCTTAGCTGTGTCTGAGCTGACACCCGGAGCCCCTGACAATCTTCTTCCTTGGGAGAAACAGCCTTATTCCCTCCCCTCCCCTCCAGGAGCTGACACTCCGGCTCCACTCGCTTCCTCCCCTTCTGCTGAATATGCTGTGTCCTTTCAGCTCCTGTGGCTTTGCTCAGCTGCAGCCACCCCTTCCATGGAGAATGTTCTCCCCATCTCCCTCCATCCTCCCACAAAGCCTGCCTGGCTGCCCCAGCTGGATGTGACCTTCTCTTCTCTGGATACCCACAGCGTTTTTGCACTGCGTTTATTCCTGTGAGGGCAGAGTTGTCTGCGTTCCAACATCACTTCCCTCATTAAAACATATGCTCCTTGAGCCCAGGAAGAGTAGCTGCATCTCTGCATTTGCCATGCCTGGAGCGATGCTTGGCACAGAACATGTGCTCAGCAAATGTCTGCTCCATGCAAAAGTGAGTGAGTGGGTGAGTGGGTGAATGAATGAATGAATGAATAAAAATATCCATAGGTAACATCAGGAGAGCAGTCACCATGTGCTAACCACTATTCTAAGAGCCTTATACCCACTATTTCTTTTCATCCTCATGACAATCCTAGCACACAGGTTTTATTAACAACCCCATTTTACAGATGTGGAGACTGAGGTGCAGAGGTTAGATGACTTGACCACATCACTCTGCGGTGTCAGTGTCCAAGATGTCCAGCCTGAAAGCTGGATGTGAGCTTCCTGGGATGACACATTTCCTCTTTCTCATACCTGCCAAAGATTTGGTGACACTTGTAGAAATTCAGGAGGCTTCGAACCTCAGTAAAACAGCAGGGACCCAGGACAAAGACCCACCTTCCTGGAAAGCATTTATGGCTTCCAACTATCAAAGGATGGGCCAGCAGGCAGGAGGGACTGGCCCAGTGGTGACTGCAAAACCTGCTTGAGAGATACCATCAAGAGCACAACCAATTTGTGCTGTGAGTGCCAGTTTACTGGGACAGGACTGCTGTGGGGAGGACAGGGCCTGGGGTTAGGCCTCAGGCAGCTAGGAGTGAGTCCCAGCCCTGCCACTGCCTGGCTCTTGACCTTGAGCTTGTCACTCAAATTATCTAAAGTTTAGCTTCCTCACCTGTAACTCAGGGCTGCTCCATCCCTCACAGGATGCAAGAGTGCAAGAGTGTGTGTCACAACACTTGGTGAACTGTGAAGAGTTACACAATCAGAAGTTCTCATCATTATTTAAAAAAATAAAAACCAAAATAACCCCGAGGCACCATCTCTCACTCTCTGGTGATCGTTGATAGTTTCTAAACAGAGTACACTCTAGTACTTCTCATCCCCTTGATCACCCATCCTCAGGGGGGATCCTTCTTTATTCCTCTTTATCACCACACATCTCAAAATAGTTGTCTCCACTAGCTGTCCCCACTCTCCCACTGCCCGTTTCACTCTACCTTTCGCCCCTAACTCTGACGACACTGCTCTTGCAGCTGTCATAGGTGGCTTTTGTGTGGCCCCATCTCAGGGCCCCCTTCTTCTGTCCCTATCCTCCCTCCTGGCCCCTCAGCTGTGTTTGGCTCGTCCCCGGTCCCCGCTCCTTCTCCTCTTTCGGCCTTGGTGTGCGGGCCTCTGGTTTTCCTGCTCTGTCCCCAGCGTCCTGTCCTTCTCCCCTTTGCAGGTTCCTCCTCTCCTCCCTACCCTCTCACTCACTGTTGGCTGCCCCAGGCCTGGCCCGGGGCCCTCTTCTCTTCCCTCCCTTTTCACAAGGGTGCAGCAGTCATCCCCACAACCCCTGAATCCACATCTTCAAGCCCAGTCCCAGGCCAAGCTTAGACCCACACATCCTACTGCCCAGCTGACCCCTCCCTCCTCTTGCATGTGCCAGAGCCACTGCGGACGGGACATGCCCACCTGGGACTGTAGATTGCTTCCTTCACCCCCCACCCCCATAGGCCTCTAAGGCCAGCAGTCTGGCATCAACACATAGACTCTATCAACCAATCCTGTCATTTCTACTGCCTCAAATATTTCAAACCCTTTCTCTTCTCTCCTCCCTTCCCACTACTGTCTCTGGGGAAGCTTCCTTTTTGTTTCCTCACTTGTCTCTCCCCCCCCAATCTAATTCCATCAGAACCAGAGTCATTTTTTTAGCATATAAATCAGATAATCCCATGCTCCTGCCTAAAACCCTTTGGTGGCTTCCCCCTGTGTCTGAATGAAGCTCAGATACAGTATCAGTCCCAGCCTGGGAGTCCAGCATAGTCTGCTCCCTGCCTCACGCACCTCCTCTGCCACAGGGTACCTTTCAGCTCCTGACATTCCAGCACATTCCATCCCAGGGCCCTGGTGCAGAACTAACTGCTCCTTGCACCTGGGGCCTCTCCCTCCATATCACACTTGGCTCCTCTCATCCTTAGGTCTCACCTTCAAAGGCTCCTTGGAGATCATCTCCGTCATTGGTACCTAATCACTGCATCCACCCAGTCCCCTCCTCTTGGGTGGCCATATATTTATTGCCCATTTCTCCCAGCAAACTATGAGCTGCATGAGGGCTGCGACTGTGTCTGCTTTGTCCACTTTTCTCTCCCATCATCCCGGGCAGAGTGAACACTCAATAAACACTTGCAGATTGAACAGAAGAGAAGCCCATGGAACTACAAGAAGCTGAACAAAAGGTTGACCGAGCCACCAGTCTCCTGTTTGATCTTTGAACCTGCACTCACATTAATTCCCAAAAGATATTTACAAGCATAGTAATGACAAAGAGCTTTCAGCACCAAGAATTGGAGTCCTGGGTAAGGGCGAGAGAGAAAATAACAAAATGTTAAAGATATGGAGGATCGACTTCTTTTCTGAAAAGAAATCACTTAGACAATCACATGAGGGGAAGCCAGATAAAAGGATGTAATAATTGAGTACCAAGTATATGCCAGATGCTGTGCTAAGTAATTTACATATGATATCTTACTTTATATAAATGGAAACTTTTTTAGATTTGAAAGATATGTAAAATATACTACCCATTTTGAAAATTAAGAATAGGAAAATTGTTTCATTAAAAACATTTTTTCATTAAAAATTAAAAAAAATATTCAACGTAGTAGTCGAGAGAGAGAGGCAGGGCAGAAAGAAGGGATAGATGTATGTATGTATAAACAGAGAATGCAAAATAGAAACAGGCGGGGTATATAAAAATGGAAATGAGGAAATCTACAAAAAGGGGGGAAACGAATCCTACAAGCCAAGAGAGAAAAACACATAAACACGGATAAAGAGACAGATCTACACGGAGACAGAGTCTCACAGAAAGGAGATCTGCTGATCTGCAGAGACAGATGCAGAGATCCCCATAAAGTTTCAGTCATGGACACATCAACTCCAAGATATTATCACAGAGGAACAAGCCCATCTTGTGGCCATTTGGGGCATTTCCCCTAAGGATTGTTAAAGAGGTGTTGCATTTTCACAACTAGAAATAAAGGAGTTTTTTATTCTTTAATACTCTCATTTTATAGATAAAGAAAGTGAGTTTTGGGGCGTGGCATGGTGGCTCATGTATATAATCCTAGCATTTGGGGAGGTGGAAGTGGGAGGATTGCTTGAGGATAGGAGTTCAAGACCAGCCTGAACAAGAGCAAGACACCCCTTTCCTTCAAAAAATAGAAAAATTTGCTGGGCATGATGGCATGAGCCTGTAGTCTCAGCTACTTGGGAGGCCGAGGCAGGAGAATCACTTCAGCCCAGGAGTTTAAAGCTGCAGTGAGCTATGATGAGAGAGCAAGACGCTGTCTCCAAAGGAAAAACGAAAACAAAAAAAAAAAACAACACAAATTTTGTTTTGGAGAAAAGTGGGTTTGTGAAAGTCAAAAAGCTAATCATTGGATAAAATAAAATGAAAGAGAAATCTATCTTTTGGTCTAATCAGCAAACTATGGCCTATGGCCTGGCCTGTTGCCTATTTTCGCAAATAAAGTTTTATTAGAACACAGACTTGCTCATTCATTTATATATTATCATTGGCTACACAACAGAGCAGTTGCAATGAGACTATATGGCCCCAATCCTGAGAATATTTACCCTCTGGCTCTTTACAGAAAAAGATTGCCAGAGGGACTTTACCTAACAATTGCAATCAGTGTAACCTGGCTTATTGTACCCTCAATGAATCCCCAACAATAAAAAAAAATAAAAAAATAAAAAAAGATTGCCAACTCCTGGTCTAAAGGGCTGTCAGTCTTATATACATATATATTAAAGTTTTAAATGATCATTATCAAGACAGGAATAAAAAACAGAATCTAGTTTAATAAAAACTAATTTGGGGTCAGTACTGAGGAATACTGATTTTACTGAAACAAATATTTCAGGGAGAAAAACTTGGATGGATGGAAGATGTTAGATCTTAGGATGGACATTATGAGGAGAGATGACCTTCAGGGAAAAAAGAGACTGAGAAGAGAGAGTTGTTTAAGATGAGGTTCAGAAATGATTAACAGCACATACACTTCAAATGGGTTAAGGGGTAGAAGGGATGTGTAGATAGATTTTAAGCTCCTATGTTTTCAAAACCGAAAGCAGATAAAGATGACCTAGTATTTCACACCTAAGGAGAAGGGGAATTTATCCCTGGAAAGTAGGAAAAAGGATTATTCGAAAATCAATAGAATTCTCTAGGATTGCCACTTGACTTCACAATAGACAGGTCTCCCTAAGGGTGGCCTAGACCCGGCTGGGTTGGTACTCCGATCTCAGGATATCTGAGGGTCTGGGAGAGCCTGGGGATGGAACGGTAATAAGAAATCCAGAAACTCCTATTTTTTCCTACTTCTCCTTCTCTTTCTTCTTTCTTTTCTAGTCGAATCTAAATTTTCCCATTTTGAATGTACACCCTGAGCATCATTTCTTTGGAAATGTGTATAATGCTCTTTTTTCCTTTTTACACATTTAATCCTTTGAAAGCCATTGAAGTTAAATAGGACCAGAAAACATATGGGAAGACATTCAAACAGGAGAGTCACAGATTGTATCCTGGAATAGGATATATCCAGAGACCACATATTTGTTTAGTAAAATAGAGGCTCTGGTAATGGGACGGTCCTGGGCCTGATAATGATCTAGGGTGGGGATTCCACAGGGGAATGAATTGGACAAGGTTGGAAAAACAACCACACTACCACCAGAGTTGATCCTGATTTAGGATTTGGCCAGGGTGGAGAAGACCCCACAAACAGTGCTCTATTGGAAAAGGTAATTTTAAGAAAAAAGAGAAAAACCTTTTGTTCTAAGGGGTACATGGTTTTTCAAGAAAGGGATGTTTGGCACCAAAAGGTCAGAATAATCTGCAGTGATAAGCGTCTGTGTTCTGTAAAAACTCCACGCAGACTGATTGATTTATGCCTTGTTCTAAAAAAGATCTGTTCTCAGCATGTGCTCTGTGCCCTTGGAATTTCTTCTATTTTGATGAGCATAGAAGCACCCAGAAGGCAGAGACTATCACATGCAGCTCTATTCCTACCATACCTAGGACAACGCCAGGAAAGAGCAGGTGCTCAGTCGCGTGTGTTGATCATGATGAAGACAACCAGCCCTCAACGCGTGTTTCCAGGAAAAGAGGAAGACAGGGAGGCAGGGATTCCACAGACTGTCAGAGAAGTGGTTCTGGTGACAGATGGAGGCTGTGTGAATCAGGAATCTTTCGTTGCAAGTAACAAACACTCGACCTGAGCGAGTCAAGGAATTTTTTGACTCAGATGTCCAACCTGCAGGAATAGCAAGGGTGTGGCCAGCTCTCAGGGGTGAGGGGAGAAGGAAGCGGTCAGCACCTTCTCTTTCCTCCACCTGTGGGCTGCATTCTCTCACACCATCTTCCTTTCCAAGGCTTCAGTGGTGGCAGCACTCCCAGCCTTACCTTTCACCTTCAGCGCCAGTGGGGAAGATGCTTTCTTTCCTCGGTTCCAATGTGAAAACCCCCAGGGAAAACTCTTATTGGCCCAGGATGGGGTCACCTGTCCATTCCAGAAGCAGAAACCAGGAGCCTGTAACTGGCACCCTTCAATTAGTAGCAGAGCCAGTGAGTGGCAACTCAGGAGCCATGTATCCCAAGGAAGAGAAGCCAGGAAGGTTGAAGTATGTGTCTCCAGATGCCAGTGACTCATCTGGGTATGTACAATCTGGAACAACCGTACGAGGGCCTCCTGATGGAAGACAAGGCCTTCCTGTCACCACTGGGTAGCTGTATCTTCCAGATACATCTCAAGGTCTCCCCCGTTCCCATCTAGAATCCTCAGAAAGAGGTAAACACAGAAAGTAGAACAACTGTTTGACTCACTAGGTTCTATACATGGTCTGGTTTTTGGCCTTCTGCCTGGTCTTCAAGACTGTGTTCCAGGCAGCAAGCTGGGCTGCAGGGAGGCAGGAGGGCCCTAAGAGTTGGCAGCAACAAGACCAGCAAGTTGATCACAGTGTCTGGCCAGAGCGTATCCACCTGCTGTGGATTCAGGCCAATCACTTACTGCTGGGTCACAAGACACTTTAAATCTCTACTCAAACTTTCTTTACTTCATGCTATGGCTTCCTGGAAGATTCTAGCTAAAATGCTATTGGTCTCTGTTTTTCCTTCAGTTGAAGAGACAAGCCAATTTAGGGCAGAATGATGGTGCCAGATGACAGTGGATGGTTCATTCATCTTCTCTTTTTGGGACAGAGTTAACTCTGTCACCTGGGCTGCTATGGGGTCAGCCTAGCTTACAGCAACCTCAAACTCCCCAGCTCGAGTGATCCTCCTGCTTCAGCCTCCCAAGTACCTGGGACTATAGGTGCCCACCACTGCACCTGGCTAATTTTTCTATTTTTAGTAAAGACAGGCTCTCACTCTTGCTCAGGCTGGTCTCAAACTCCTGGCTTCCAAGCAATCCTCCTGCCTCGGCCTCCCAGAGTGCTAGGATTACAAGCATGAGCCACTGTGCCCGGCCTCATTCTTCTTTAAGAGTAAAAAAAGATAAGTCAGTCATTGACTTTATTCTGCCCTTCTGGGATCCTATTTCTAGTCTGGCACACTGCTAGGTCCTGTGATGGACACACATGGTATATGATGTAATTCTCTCTTCAGAAAGTTTCCAGCATGGTGTGGCAAATAAGGAGTGACCCCAATCCTAAGCTCTCAGAGGAGAGAGAGGTCACTTTTGCCAGGGTTAGGTCTTCATAAAGATTTATTTGATCTTGAACTTAAAGGATGTCTAGGAGTTTGCTAACAGATGTATGGGTCAGGCATTTATAAAAGCAACAGTGTGAGGAGGGAACAGAAAAATATGTTTAGGGAATGGGGATAGACTAACCCGACAGCATGGAAATGTGTGTTGGACAGTAGTAGGAAATAGTAGAAGGTAGACTGGGAACCTTCCGGTGGCAGCTAGGACTGTGGAAGATGTGGCATGTAATCTAAAACTGCAGATTGCGTTTGGTAGAAAGTGGGGAGCCAGTGAAGGAGTCTGAGCAGGGTGCACTATGATATCAAAGCACTGTTTTGGAGAGTGCTGTCTGTTGGCTGTGTGTGTGAAGGATTGGCCAAGGAAGAGAAGTGAAACAATAGTGCAGAATAATGGAAACTGGATTCTGTGACATTCCCCTGAATCATTCCAGAAAGCTTGTCTGAGCTAACTCAAGCAGGTTTGTGTTCCTTCCAAGCAAATGACTCTTAAGACAGAGTTGAGAAAGCACAGAAATCACGAAAGCAAGGGTTAAAAAACGAGGCATGGTCAGTGGGGTCAAATGCCTTTTAGGGGTCAAAAGGCCAACGACTGGAAAAAGTAGGTGGATCTGGCAACTTGGCAGCCACTGATGACCTTTAAGGAGGCTGTTTCCTTGGAGAGGAGAGGGGAGCTGGAGTAAGAGCACGTGGGAGTGGATGGGCCTGCAGTGTGAGTGACTCACTGGGGATGAAAAGGGCTTAGAAAGGCCTAGATACTGGCCAGGGGGCACGGCGTTGAGTGAGTGTTTTACCAAGCTCTGAGGTCTGTGCACGTTTGTGGGCAAGAGGAAAAAGCCTGGGGGGGGGGGGGCAGTGGGTTCCAAGGGTACCCAGCAAGATGTGTAGAAGGTGGAGGGAATGTGGAATTAAGAGGACAGGAAGCCAGGATGGGCAAGAAGATAGGACAAAAGGTGGAAGAGAGTGACTAGAAAGTGATGCACAGAGACCTGAGTCTCCCTGGAAGTAAATAAGGGCAAGGTTCTTAGCTGAGAGGAGGGTGCAGGGACTGTGGTGTAAGAAAGAAGTTGGAACAGCAAGAGAGGCTTACCGTGGCCATCAGCCATGGTAGACGGGCATGCAGGATCAGCCACCTCCGAGGGCAAAGCCACTACAACTTGAGTGTGAGCTGCAGAGGGCAGGTGCTGGGAGGCCAGCCCCACAGGGAAGGGCCCTGCACCAGGACTGGGTGAGCTGTGCAAGGGGGCCAGGGAGTGACGTGGCCAACAGGGCCCAGAAAGAGTGACCTCAGGTTACCAAACCAGAAGCTAGGGGGTGGGTGGCTCTGCAGAATCTGGGTCAAGAGGTTGGGGTCGTGGGACCCAGGACAGGGCCTACCTGCCTTCAGCCCTGGGGAGTGGCTGGGTGAAGGGTGGCAGAAGCATGGGCTCCCCAGAGTGAGGCAGGCTCTGTGGGGTGACATGGAGCAGTGTGCAGAGCACTGGACTGGGAGTCAGAGAACATAGCTCTGTGGTGAGACTCTTGGCTTAGGGTCATATCACCTGAGGAAAACTTGCTCTGCAGCCCTCTAGCTGTGTGGGTGGCTGCCCTCAGACAGCCCGAGCCTCAGTTTCCTCAGTGGTAAATGAGGAGGCTGACATCCTCTCCCATGCCATGAGGTTGCCAAGGAGTAAGACAATCCCTGTAAAGGAGTTAATACAGTGCCTGGCACAGAGCAGATGCTCAGCGAACACTAGTTAGTACGACTGTCTTCTCCTTTATATACTCAGTACTTGGCACATAATGGAACTCAATACATATTTTTGAAAGAATGAATTATTCTTATTACCTCTGTAGTCTTGAGCACAGGAGCCTGTGAGCGCCACAGAATTCTGGACTATATTTTATTCTTTCTAGCTCCTCACACGATGTTTGATAAAGGAACCTGCTTATAATCACCAGGATTCAGTTTCCTCATCTATAAAGTGGGGCTAATAATGTTTGCTCTACAAGGTCAAATGAGATTAATATATGTAAACTATGACAGAGCTATAGGTTTCGCATGTGTGCACACACACACACACACAGACTCACACAGTATATGGCTGTTGTCTGCTGCAGAGGCAGCTGCCTGGGACTTTGGGGAGCACCTGCTCCTCTACTTAACTCAACAGGAGCTGATTGAAAGGCCTGTTGGGTTGCAGGAATGCCCTGCCAACAGAGAAGATATGAACTTTTTGAGGGCCTAGTCACAAGGCAGCTGTAGTTTCCTTCAGCAGGGAGGAAGTCCAGGGTTGGCCTGAATGTATAGGAGGCTGCTGTAAGCCAGCCTGGCCTCATGTCTGCATTGGACAAGCAAAGAGACACAGGTTGGTGGATACAGGTCACAGATCCTGGTGACTGGCAGAGATCAGATAGGGCTGTCATGCAAAGATAAGGACCAAGTAGGCTGTTGTTAGTCACAGATCATGGGGGAATAGAGAGGCCATCTTCAGATCAGTCTATCCTTCTAGCCCAGGGCCTAACCTGTCCAACCAGACAGGTTAGGCCTGGAAGTAAGAGGACAGGAAGCCAGAATGGGCAAGAGGACAGGATAAGGTGAGAGTGACTCAAAAATGATGTCCAGAGACCTGGGTCTCCCAAGAGATAAAGAAGGGGTGAGGTTCTTAGCTGAGAGGATGGCATGGGCCATGGCCTGAGGAAGAAGTTGGAACAGCATCTGAGAAGGTGATGAGTGGCTAGCTGCTTCCAGCCAGGTGGCTGGCCCCTCTGTATGATGACGAAATTTCCCTGTGTGGGGACTACCTGTTCGGAATTCCTAATATAAGTCAGTGTTCGAGTCCACCATGCTTGTCAAGACACTCGAGGGGTATGGTGCCACTCACCTGAGTGTCCACATACGCTGTACACACCTGCGCACGTGCCATTCTGCCTGACAAACGCTGCTCCTCACTCTCTCTGGCTAGCCCATTACAATGGGAAGTCAAGTTTCTTCCAGTTTTCTCTCCTGCTGAAGCTAATGGGGGTACACCTCATTGTGTCTTGAGAAATAATGGCTTGGAGAAGCAGCAAAAGCCTCCCAGTTGCTATGGAGTGTTAACTGATAGATTAAACTCTCCATGTTGATTTGAAGAAAATAGTCCTAGAAGAGACTCTTGCTTTAAAAAATATATAAAGCTGCCAACTACTAAAGGCGGTCATTCAGAGGGATCTTTGTTGCCAAGCTGGTTTGAGTTCCCTCAGCCAAGCATTAGCACTCATCACAATCCGGCTGTTGGAGCAAATGTGCATTAAAGTTTAGGGAGAGAAAAATATTGGGTGTTAAGTGTTAGAAAGTACCAAATAGTACCTAGACATTTATTTCCTTAAAGTGCTTGCTGTATAAAAATTATCTTACCTGACTGGCAGTTAATATAAACAGTTATTTTAATTACAAATGAAAGGTGCATGACTATGATCTAAGATATTAAGTAAGCAGACATTTTATGGTTTGAATCACCCGTCTAGAACAAAGCCCCTGGTACAACCCCATTGCAGGAAAAGAAAAGAATAACACCTAGATTCTTGCTACTCAAATTGTGGGATGAGGGCCCGAGGCAATGGCATCATTTAGGTGCATGTTAAAAAATGCAAAATTTTGAGCCCCACCCAGACCACTGAATCAAAATCTCCATTTCAACAAAGCATGTTGGTTATTCCTGGGCACATTAATGTTTCAGAAGGGCTGGTCTGGATCAGTGCAAGTCAAAAAGTAGCTTGTTGACCACTTAGAACAGAAACATCTGGAGAGCTTGTTAAAAACACAAATTCAGGAGCATCACTCAGACCTACTGAATCAGAAATGCCAGAAGTAAAAAGTAAAGTCCAGGAATCAGCATTTCAAATTCCTGGAGTGGAGAGTTCTCACCAAAATTTGAGACCCATCCCTAGTCTTTCTAATCTCATCACAATTAATTAAGAATGAATTGACACAGGGTAGTCTGAGTCCAGTAGGAAAGGACTCGGATAAATCTCATGTTTGCCATTTACGGGTTTATAACAACATCAGTACAGTTGAACATGCAGAGAACAAGCTGTGGTATGAATGCCTAGAAGGATTATATTATTGATTAATTTGCAGTTCACAATGCATTTGATTCTCTCTTCCACACTTGTGAATATAATCCTTCCTGAAGGTGGAGAGCAGCAAACACATTGTCTTCACCTTTCCCAGGTCTCCAGGAGCCAGGCAGATTTCCACCCCAAGAAACTATCATTTTTTTTAAGCCACTGGGCTCAGCCATTCTAGTGTCCTGCTTAGAGCAGAGAGGAAACCAGCAATCTATTTCATCAGCCTTTTCCTATAAACCTGTTCCCTTCCTCTTCGTACCCACCACCTCTTCCAAGGACCAGTCAGGCCCATCCTCTGCAGCTCTATGCCCAAGTCCTATTCCTAACAAACAGGTCAGAAAAGGGTCAGATCAACCTAGGCATCTGCAAACGCTCAGTCCTTTGGGATGGCATGAGCTTTCTTCTTCTCCTTTGATGTGCGCATTTGGTTCTTTCAGAAAGAGAGAGACACGGACCATAACACACACTTTTGGAGATAAGAGAAGCCAGCCAGCGTCTTTTGAAATTCAATGTATGGCAAGCGGAGGTGGAACAAGATGTGATAGGAGTCCAGGAGGTCTCTGTTGATTTGCAGCCTGTATAAATGGCCAGGAAGCCCTCGACAGAGATCTTTTAGTGAAACAGTGGCTATGTTGACCTTGGGACTCAAAACGCAGAACCAAAGAAGGACCAAGCATTCCCTTCCCTGCCCCCTGCATATGCAGTTGCATAGCGCTTTATGGTTTCCCCACACTGATGACTCAATCCTCTCAGCATTGCAGTGGAGTCATTATTTATCTCCCCAACCTTTAAATGAGAAATGAAGGCCAGGGGGTCATCATGTGTCCAAGTCCCACAGCTACAAAGTGGCAGGTAGGCTTTGAATTTGGTTCCCCTGCTTCCAAATTCTAGTTTCTTTTTACCTGACCATAAGGCCTTATTTTTCTTCTATTCATGAGCTAACATACTATTTTAACTAGATCAGGGATTCCTTTTGGCAAAGCTTTCTCTAAATTACACCAGTGAGTGCACAACTAGCATGTGATACCCCCGTCAGCAGGTGTGGTGGCAAAATAAATAAATAAATAAATAAAATAAATAAATAAGAGTTACTGCTTCTTTACTTTGTGGCTCTGCAAACTCTCGGGAGAAGTAGCTGAAACATCAATGCCAGATGGCTGTGGGGAAGTCTCTGTGGTGGGGCTGCTGTGGAGTCATCCTGGGAAGAACCTCTTTGCAGCTGAGGAGTGTAGCAAGACCGGGCTGGACCCCAGACCACACGGGTCTCTTGGTCACTCGGAGGTAACACTTTCCAGGAAAGGCTAGTGTTGTAGTGAGAGGAGGGAAGAGGACATGCAGCGAGAACAATCTCTAGGAGGCATCACTGCTCATCTTGAGAGCCTCCCCACTCCGGCCTGCGTGTAGACGATGACAAAGTGGAATGCTGACAGCACGAATAAAGCTCCCGTCCCTGCAATCATTAGGCTCAACAGATAAATGCAGACCTCTTGTCAGAAATGACAATCTGGGTGTTATGAATAACTGACTCGACGTTGTGATTGCTGGAGCCAAGGTTCAGAAGGAAACCTGAGCAGTGACCCAGATTCTGCCCTTTGAAGGGTCTTGAAAGGGTAGAGAGGATTCTGCCGTAGCCTGCCTACCCGTGTGCAGATATGAGGTGGGCACTTTTCATGCATTATTCCAAGGACCTGGCACCTGCCCTATGTCATCATCTTGGGGTGAAACAATTCCCAGATACACATACGGTGTGAGAGTCAGAGGCACATGGGGTGACGTCCCTGTGTTAATCCCCTAGGGCCTCTATAACAAAGTTCCATAAACTGTGTGGCCTAACACAGAAATTTATCCTCTTACAGTTCCAGCGGTCAGAAGTCTGAAATCAAGGTTCCAACAAGGTCACAATCCCTCTGGAGGCTTGGGGGCAGAACACGTTCCTTGACTGTTCTAGCTGCTGGTAGCTGCAGGCCGTGCTTGGTTTATGGCCACATCGTTTCAAGATAAACTCTTCTCAACATCTTAAAGTTTATCACATCTTTGTCAGGTAAGGTAATATTCACAAGTTTCAGGGATTAAGACACAGACAGAGACACCTCCTTCTAGGTTAACGTTTACTTTCCCATGAAAGATATCAGGTAGCAGGGAGCAGACTAGATGCTTCACATGCATTAACTCATTTAATCTCCCCAATGACTCTGTAAGGCTGGGATATTTATCTTTTCTTTCACATAGACTGTCAAGTCAATGCTCCTTGAGCTTGACCAGAGGTTCACAAGGGCCCCGAGGGGAGGAAAGGGAGGTTGACAGAGCCCTGGGCCCCAGCTCTCTTCAGCTCAGCAGCCCCACTCTGCTCTGATTTCTAGGTTAGGGTACTACAGAAAGTCTTTTTGTTCCAGAAGGTTACATCTGGGAAAATACTGTCTGAAAGCCTCAGCTCTACCTGGCACTGCTTTTTGTTGTTTGTGCAGGAGCCTGAGGTCAGGAGCCCATCTCTACAGTCAAACACCTCTGGACTCCAAACTCCTCTTCATTCTTTGCCTGCTCTGTGTCTTAACCTCTCTGAGCATGGAGCCTCTCACCTGTGCAATGGAAATAATAATAAGAATTGTATCTACATCAAAGGACTCTTGTAACAATTGAATGAGATAATTGCCTAAAAAGGCTCAAGAAAGAATAACTCATTTTCACTGTATCTTTATTGGCTCATGAATGGCCCCACTGCTCAGTCCCCTGGATACTCAGTCTGGGACTTCTTTAAAGTAAAACTGTTTCTTCAGAATAGGTGGGTCCAGCTGTGTTTCCCTCACTAGAGTTTCCAGAGGAGATGGCTGGTAGCCTGGGGCAATGACATCCTCTTCCTGGCTCATATCTGAGAGTTCGGTCATCCGCACTGGCCCCAAAGGGTCCACATCACATGCATGGGTGATGGTGATGGATTCCAAAGTGCAGACACTGCCTCAGATTTAGTCCCCGACAGGCTGGGTTGATTAAACTTGCAAAGGCTGGCCCCACAGGGAGATGTGAGGCTTTCTTGATATCTTTTTTTTTTAATTAATTTATTTTTATTGTTAAATCATAGCTGTGTACATTTGTGCAATCAAGGGGTACAATGTGCTGGTTTCATATACAATCTGAAATATTCTCATCAAACTGTTCAATGTAGCCTTCACGGCATTTTCTTAGTTATTGTATGTAGACATTTGTATTCTGCATTTAGTAGGTTTTGCCTGTACGCTTTCTTGATATCTTTGATAATCGCAAATATTTACCAAGGTCTGTGAGCTCCCAGATGACCTGGTAGTAGATAAGGGACACCCCAACGGCCAAGCCAAGCACAACTCACCGTAAGGGGCCACGAAAGGTGGCAAAAGGAAGCATACCTGCTTCTGTGAAGAGCCTACGATTACATCTGCTTCCAGACCGGATGAAGTACATGCAGTCCCTGAGTTACAAACATCCAACTAAAGTACAACTGCCACTTATGGAGGCTATTATAGGTAATAGGTAA
Organism: Loris lydekkerianus; assembly: GCA_963574355.1. NCBI lineage: Eukaryota > Metazoa > Chordata > Mammalia > Primates > Lorisidae > Loris > Loris lydekkerianus. The sequence goes on from CAUYPK010138092.1 coordinate 141,232, forward strand.
ATGTGCCTGTTCCAACTTACATGCAAATTCAACTTAAATCTACAGAACCTATCTTGTTTGTAAACCAGGGACTGCCTGTACTCAAGTTGTGGGAGGCAGGTTGACCAAGCTCTGCCATAGATTTCCAAAGCACCCGCTTTGAGCACAGGTGCTGACTGAATTCTAGAATGCATGCTAATGACAGCTTAGGGCGTGGAGACTGCTCACTGCCTGCGAGGCACAGGCTATGAACTTTACATGCACGTTCTCATGTTCCCCCAGATGAACCTATTATCCCTTTTTATAGATGAGGCATAGGAGCTCAAATCACTTCCCGAAGGTCACTTAGTTATGAAGCAGTGGTGTGTGGCTCAGACTGAGATTTGCACGAGCTTCTGGAAGCTGTGCTCAGTCCAGCTCATGATCCCACTCTAGGTCCTGTGCTCTTAAGAACTCGCACTGCCTGCTCT